>JAJOZX010009079.1:0-60000 GCA_023014485.1 Bathynomus jamesi
GGTAATGGGTATAATCATATGGAGTATCGCAATTTAATGAGAAGGTTAATTAATTTTAGTCCTCCAAGTGTTTTTCATTGGTCTGTACATTTATTAAAAAATTGTGTACACATCTAAAACGGGTAAACTACAGTAAATACTATTGTTAAGGAAGTTAAGTTAGCTAGTTACTAAATTGTAAATGTTAATCACTAATAAGATCTTCTATCGTATCAACTAATTCAGAATTAAATTTGAATGTGGGTATGTAATCAAGTCATAAGGAAATCATTCCCAAAGTAAAGTTAAAAATTGGCAAGCTTGAGTGATACAGTAGATGAATTTTGTTAGTAATAAGGCTATTTTGTCATACAAAGTTAAATTTATTTATTTGGCTGTTTCATTAGCCTGGGATAGCATTGGGGACTCACATTAGCTTTACGGGATCACAATTCTGGTTGATTAGAACAACATAGTCACAAATCTGTGACAGAGGATCAATTGGCTGACATTGAACTTACACAGGTCTACTTCCAAAAGGATGGTGCAAAATGCCGCACACCACCATACACATTGAATCTTTCTTCGATTACTGAATAATTTCGAAAGACTTGTGGAAACCAAAATATGATCTATCAAGATACGATCTACTGATTGCGCATTTTCAACAACATGCAGCGCCGCGTTCATTTGTGACAACAAAACCAACAGGAGGTGTCAATTCCAGCACCTTCTGCGATTCAAGTGGATCATGCAAAATTGGAAGGCTACGTCGTGGCGACGTCGTTACACCGTTTCCCGTTAGATCAGCGAAGTTAAAGCTAGCGACGTTCAATGGGTGAATGACTGTCCTGTGTCTCCGTGGTTCGGATTCCAAATTAAACTTTAGGTTCCCTCTATCATACTGTATATCCCACATTATCTATGCAAAACATACATGGGTGAACTCAGTTTGCGGAAAATTAATTTCATGATAATTTCATTCTGTAAAATGTTACCACACCCGTAATTAAATTTCATCCATACTCTACAACAGGGCTGTCCAACTTCTAACCTCAAGGGGGCCACATTGCTTCTGAGGTATCTGCCAGGGGGCCACATTGCTCCTGAGGTATCTGCCAGGGGGCCACATTGCTCCTGAGGTATCTGCCAGGGGGCCACATTGCTCCTGAGGTATCTGCCAGGGGGCCACATTGCTCCTGAGGTATCTGCCAGGGGGCCACATTGCCCCTGAGGTATCTGCCAGGGGGCCACATTGCTCCTGAGGTATCTGCCAGGGGGCCACACTCTAAAAATTAATATAAATTAAAGATTGTGTGGTTGTATAACTAAAATAAAAACATTTTACAATACCTTACATCTTTATTAACTTCGCATCTCTCTACTTTCACTAGATTTATTAAATTATAGTTAGTGAGAGCACTGAGGACGATCTATCTCTTTCACCAAGCTCGGTATATCCACATTTATGTCGGTTATAGCGAGTCTCAACAAGCGTGACAGTGATTCATTTGTCAAGGAAAAACGATAACGAGACTTTATAAATTTCATGTAGGAAAAGACTCTCTCACGCGAGTAAGTACTTCCAAACATAGATCACATCCTTAATCCAAAGTCTCTTAAGTTTGGATACCGTTCTTGGGGCAAAAGTCTGAAGAAGTCCCCACCTTTTTCCGCCCTTCCACTGAAAAAAGGATCTGGATCTGCCTGCAAACCACACAGTTCCAAATGTAACTGAGGAGGTTGGTTCGCAATTTCTGCTCTGAGTGGATTGCTAAACAAGACTATGTCATCCTTTATAGTTTTAAAGTCTGTGAAGCGATTTTTAAATTCCTCCAAAATGTTCTCTATATTGGAAGTGAAGACTGAAAAATCTGCGCCTTCACGCAGTTCCTCGGCTTGTTCTGCATACGAAGGAAAGTGAGTAAGGTAATTTTTTTTCAGAGGTTTGGAAGCTCATAAGAAATTATGTTAATGTGTATTTTAACCTGAGCAAATGCACATAAAAACGCTTTAAAAATAGTTTATTTATAATTTTTTGGAGACTTAACCGAGGGCCGCAAACAATTGTGCTGAGGGCCGCCAGTTGGACAGCCCTGCTCTACAATATATGCACAAATACATAGAAGAAAAAAACAAAATCGAAGTGTAATACTTACTAATCTTTATATACAGGGCGTCCCAAAAAATGTATACACACTTTAAATACTTATAAAGGCAGTGTTTATTAAAATACATTTCATTTTCAAAATGTAATAGAATCTACAGACAATATTTATTTGTTTTGTCAACGTCTGTTTTCAAACTGACGTCCGTTCTGGTCCAGGCACTGCTGATAACGCGAAGCAATGGAATCGCAAACATCACGAAACATTTCGTTTGGTATTTGTGTGCATTCTCGTTCAATGGCTGCTCTCAATTCAGCGACTGTTGCAGGTTTTATAGCGTAGACTTTGTCTTTTAAGTATCCCCATAAAAAAAGTCTAGTGGTGTGAGGTCTGGTGAACGCGGAGGGTATTCTACGAAACCCCTTCGTCCAATCCACATCCACATCGTGCCAAGTACCACTCGCAATACTCCTCCACTCTTCGGTCCGGATCATCTTCATTAATAGCATGGACTAATCTTGGAATGTAACTTTTCCATTGACAGCGCTTCAAAATGCGTTGGACAGACGATTCTGAAATTCCTACCTCACGACTCGCTTGCCGCACAGATTTTCTTGGACTTTGGTGATACGTTTAGTACTCTTTCTTGCTTTGTGGGGCTTGTCGATGTCCGTGGTCTTCCGGAACGCTTCTTGTGGACATTCTGAACAGTTCCATCGGCTTCAAACTTATCTCTAATTCGAGTGATGGTAAGTCGCGTTGGTGGATCTGTTTGAAACTCCCTCCTAAACTGTCTTTGCACTTCAACTGCGTTTTCACACTTCCAGTAGCATTTTAGAATGAATTTCCTTTGTTCAAAGCTTAGTCTGACTGCCATTATTAATTCTAATGGGTTTAACTTGGAAAGAAAGAAACATCAATTGAGCTATCAGCTGTTAAAGTGTGTATACATTTTTTTGGGACGCCCTGTATATATGGGATGAATTTCACACTTAAACACGTGAAATGAATGAATGAATACTCACAAGAAAAAGAAAAAATTATCCCAAGGCCTTTCGTGTATTCAGTAATACAGTGATAGATGAATCTTGTTAGTATTAAGGCTATTTTGTCATATAAAGTTAAATTTATTAATTTCCCTTCATCGTCAGGAGATGAAGGGAAAAGGCAAGATGACCAAAATATATATACCTATCTACATTAAAACAAAAAATAAAAAGAGATTAGCACAAGGTTAACAAGCACTGATTAAAGGCAAAAGCCTTTAATTCAAATAAAATTAATTGTGTTCTTCTTCAGAATATAACTTTTCCGAAACATCAGATTTGTATGAACTTTATTTCAATTTGAAGAGTATATTTCTGATGTTAAAATCTCTTGCTTTTCATGGGTATCACCAGGACTTAAAATTACGTACCAATCCTTACCAGTTTCTTATTTTTCTAACCCTGACTGGTTTTTACTTTTTATTAGGAGTTAATTTAAAACTTAATTTAAAACCACAAAATTACTGGGTATTACTCGAAAGGTTCCCATCACCAAAAGCCCCTGCCCCTCCAGCCTCCTTACCACTACCTTCGATTCTCCGCACTCAAACTATATTCAAACATTTTTCCGAGACATTCGCCGCTTCATGCGCCACGAGAAATCAAGCCAACTCCGCGAACTCTAACTAATTACACGACTTTTCTCAGAAACTGCAAACTGTATCTACTCGTCAATTTCTGCCGTTGCAACGAATGTAAAAACATGCATATAAATTCATATAAAAAGTCTCGTAAAACTTTTTTAATAAGTAAATACGAACAAGTTGAAAACAAACTTGTGACCTCCATAATGGAAAAACAAAAAAGTTGTTAACTTCGCAAACGGAGGTCAATCTAGTAAAAGAAAAAAAAATTAATTTAGACAAATTTTGTAAACAAATAAAAGTGTTTTTATTAACTCTGTTAAGTAATTGAAGTCGTAAAGTAAAATAGTTAACATTAATTGGCATTTAAAAAATACGAACGATCCATTTTAAAAAAAAAAATGACAAAGGAGACCTGCAGCGCAGTGTGGAATCTGAACTACGGGTCGCTATACCATCCGCACACAGAGGACAGTCGGTCACCCATCCATTTACTGAACAAACTCAATGTCGCTTTTAATTCTGTTGCTCTACTCGAAGTGGTGTAAAGACGTGGCCAGAAAGTAGCCTAAATGACTTGAATGAAAAATGATTTCAGTCTTAAGACGTCGAACCAATAAACAGCCATTGCGTTCTATCTTCTTTAACCATTTTCACACAGGGCGTATTATAAATGGTTGCTGGGCACATATCTTTTAAGGCCATCATACCCACCTTAATAGGCTAACACTAGAACGCCCGCGGCGCAAGGCGCAGCAAACCACTCCCAAAACATAATCTCGGGTGGGACTGGGAGGGTTGGTGAGTTACTAAAACCTTTCCAGGATCTCTCTTAATGTGTACACTGAATCTGGTGCAGATTATCCTAGCCGTTTAGGTGTGTATAAACAATCATCATCAGATATCAGATCATCATCCCATATATATATATATATATATATATATATCTATTATATATATATATATATATATATATATATATATAAAACATGAAAGAAGCATAATGTGTAGCTCGACGTTACAATGTACCAGTGTTAACCTATAAAACTTGGATATACATAGTATAAGAAGCTCCATGTGATTCTTTCCCCATTTAAATAAAAGGCTAAGATTTCATTTTGGTGTTTTTAGACTTTTCTCGGGCAGGAACATAAAATATGAAAAATTTAAATAAGTTTATCACCTTGTTTTCTTTTCCTCTTCCGGTGGATGTCAGCGAGAGAAGGGGCATTGTTCGTCCTTTCACGAGAGAATGAAAAAAAAAAGCAAAAGAAAAACTCTCGAGCTTGCACAGTTCTTCAGTTTTTAAAAATGTCTTTGTGTACACCTAAAAACAAAAAGCGTTTCCTCTATTTCTCATTCACATTAACAACTACCATTTCAACAAAGGAAATACTAATTATTTTATATATATACATATATATATTTATTTATATATATTATATATATATATAATAAAAGGACGCGCGCGCGCGTGTGTGTGTGTGTGTGTGTGTGTGTGTGTGTTCCAGCCATAACTCCAAAATGGAAGCAGTTACAAACATTAAACTTCACACACAAATTGACTAGGTCCCCAGGTTGTGCACCTGGTTGTTAATAAATTAAATAATTCAAATTACTGGGCCCGAAGACCCCAGCACCGCGATTAAACTACGGAAAAGAACGCAGCCGTGAAAATTTTGAGCTTCACATTGTGTCAAGATTTCTGAATCTTAAGATTTTCATGACTAATTATTTGGTCAATAAAACTATAGAAAAAGAACAGTCATAAAAATCTTGAGGTTCACATACAATTAAAACTAGCGGAGCGACCCGGCGTTGCCGGGGTGGATGTTGAACGCTATATATATATATATATATATATATATATATCTATATATATATATATATATATATATATATGTTAGGTCAATTGAATGCCCGGTTAGGTTAATTGTACGCCTTTGACGATTGGTTAAGTCGTGATATTTTCGTTAGCTTATAGCGTTCAACATCCACCCCGGCAACGCCGGGTCGCTCCGCTAGTGTGTATATATATATATATATATATATATATATACACACACACACACACACACACCTTTAGTTAATCTTTGGTTAGCTTCCGCCCGAACTGCTTATTCTGACGAAGGTCAAGCTTTTCACTCCACCTTAGACCTACAGTTTAACGTGGAATCCGAACCACGCCCCACCAGCAGCCCAGCGTCTAGGCCACTCAGGGTACCCATTTATCTGCCAACTACTTTCTTTATTCTGTGGAAGGATGAACAGCTGGGTTTTGCTGCGCGCCGGCTGCCGTCACTGGGTCTCGAATCCGGGGCCGATGGATTCGTAGTCAGCGACGCTAACCAATACACCACCGAGGCGGTGTAGTATATATATATATATATATATACACAGTGGGTGTGTGAGTGTAGGTGTGTGAATTTAGTGCATGTTCGCAATGAAGACATACAAATATATATACAACTTATTTCTACAGAAAATTTTAAGCTTGTGATTATTTAATATTTACATTAAGCCCATGAAACACCCCACCCCGATTTTGAATGCAGCTTCACATAAATTTTAACCCACTGGCTTTCAATGCGAGCTCGAAAAACTTTTATGGATATGTTCTTTTGTAAATTTATTGGCGGAGTCGCTGTTTTTTCACAAAAGATAAAATGAAAATTTGAAAAGGAATGCGAAGGGATTTAATTTGTAGACTCTGGTGATATTTACACATTCAATTTTGTAAAGATATTTTTTTTTTTCATGTTAATGAAACTCATTTGAATGCATTGAAATGTATCAACTGGGGAAATCTCTCTCGCGTCCCAACTACGAGATCATTGACGCGCCGGAAATAGTTATGTAAGGGGGGAAAGAGACTATAATAACGAAAGTATGGTGGAGAGGGAACCGACTGGGTCGTGTGTGTGATAATTCGTAGATGTAGTGAGGTAATTTTTTTTGCGAGATAACACTTTGGTACCTCGGAATATTAAACAAATTTATATAAAAATCTAGCATTTTTTTTTACTGTCGGAAAAAAGATACTTTGTCCTGGCTAGGTTAGGTTAGGTTAGATTAGCGAGTACATCACTATTTAACGACTTAACAGAAATCACCGTTCGAGCCCTCAATTGCGTCTGAAGCACTTATCACGTTCTTCTCGGTGCGATGGGACTAAGGTTGGGTTAGGTTAAATTAGGTTTGGTTAAGAGAGAGAGAGAGAAAAGGAAAAACAGAAGAAGTAAATTCAAAGAAAATTAAAAGTTCAATCGAAGGCGGGTCTGTACACATTTTGTTGACCCTCAAATAACATAATCGACTCCCCTCCGCCGCGCCTCAAAACAAAATCACGATTGAATTTCATGTCGACCAAATACCGCTAGCATATAGGAGTTACCTGCATCAATCCATAGAAGGGGAATAGTACCAATCTCCCGAAGGGAATCGCAGAAATGGAACCCTCGTATTTTCTTAAGACGGTCATATACCTATATACATATACCTAGGTTTTCGCCCAACTCTGATCTAAATTAACCATTTCAAAATATTTAAAATAACTGGGTAGAAAAATTAAAACATTTGACAAGTTTAGATAATTTCTAGAATCACTAAACTCGTTAAACTTGAAGAGGAGCTTAACAGTGATAATAACCGAAAGCGCAACTAAAGGAGGTTAGAGCTGCATAAAAAATAAAAACAAGCAAGGCGCCTTTACAAATAAAAATAGGAAAGATGGTCATAAATTCGATTCCAGCGAAAGACTCGTTAAAAAATGTTAAAATAAGGGAAATAATCTATTACTGATGAATGCTACCCAATTTGTGAAAGTAGAAATTCAAGCTGCAAGGAGACGTACATATATTTCGTCGGGAAATTTTATCGAAACACTTATAAACTAGCTTAGCCAAACCTAAGCCTAATCTAATTTAAGTTAATCTAACCCCAAAAATCGTCAATAGTACGTCTCATCGACGAAACGTCTTTAGCTCAGCTGTAAGGTCAAGTGAAGTTTGCAGACAAGACCTAACATAGCTCCCTTTTATTGTGAAGAAAAGTTGCCCATAAAAGAGCAACTGATATATATATATATATATATATATATACAGTATATATATATATATATATATATATATATATATATATATATATATATATATATAAATTATTTCACGAAAGTAACACGTGAATAATATTTATGATGAAAATAACCACGAAAGAAAAAGGAAACACAGAATGGTGTTCAAGCGCTTTAGTCTAATGACATCCTCAGGAACACTGAGGATATCATTAGACGAAAGCGCTTGAACACCATTCTGTTTCCTTTTTCCTTCGTGGTTATTTTCATCATATATATATATAATATATATATATATATATATATATTATATATATATATATATATATATATATATATATATATATGAACTTTAAGAACTAAAATTATTTCAAGAATATAAATACAAAACTATAAAATTTCGTAAAATTCAAAGTTCAAAAGAAACTTTGAACAGATGGGGTCTTTTCAAACGCCATGCACAGCTACTCACTGTTTTGTCAACACGCAATCGGTAAATATAAAAGAAAAATATTTACTTTGTCTTTGAAGAAGTTTTACTATATTTTCAACATCATCTGAAGCGGACGAACTCTCTCGCTGACAGGAATTGTCAGTTTCTTTTATGATTTCATGGACCGCGTTTATTACAACGTTTGTTTAAAACCAAGTTGAAATCCCGATTAATAATGGCATACTAACAAAAATCTAGGATTAATGTCTACTAATATTGTTTAATATTGTCCATTAATATTGTTTAATATTGTAATACATGTTTTAACTATTAATAATACTTATTTACTTATTTATTTATTTATTATTATTAATTAATAACGACTAGCTGCTTATTTTTAATAAGAGCCCAGTAAAGCCTAAAGCTTAAGGGCCAAATTAAATAAAATAAATAGTCGAGCTTAACAATTATTCATGTCATTGTAAATTGAAAAAAATTTATTTATTTTATTATTATTAATAAAGGTTATTCTATCTATCTATCTATCTATCTATCTATCTATCTAAAGATTGCGCTTTAGACAATTCTTTAAAACGAATTAATGAGAATTATACGAGACTTTTTAATCATGCAGTTTAACCCGCAAAACATAAGAATAATATAAATTCAGGGTGCTGGTTAAGTGTGCGGTCTACCTAGCTTTTAGTTAGCCTTATAAGGCTAACTAATGAAACTATCACGACTTAACCTAACCAATCGTCAAGGGCGTACAGTTGACCTAACGATTGGTTAGGTTAAGTCGTGATAGTTTCATTAGTTAGCCTTATAAGGCTAACTAAAAGCTAGGTAGACCGCACACTTAACCAGCACCAAATTCAGTATTGTCAAGCTCTTTTAACTTTGCATAAAATTTCCCTACAATAAAAATTTCGTTCCTTATTTCCATTTCTTATGCAGGTTAACTAATAAAAATTCACCGTGTGTACCACATTTTCCGAGGAAATGAGCAAGAAATTTTTTTGGGCTAATGAGGTTTCGTTATTTCACATTTTTGTTCCTGTAGGTTTAGTAGTATGGTTGCAAAAGTGTGGAAGAGCTGGAGGGTAGTGCGGAGAGGGGGTGCCAAAGAGAGTGCCAGGGCCAAAGGGTAGGGCCACCCGAAAAAGTAGAACAATTCAATATAGAATAACTTAACCTAAACTGGAAAATAAATAAAATTAATCTAATCTATCCCTCATGCAACATTCTTCACATGATATAGGGTATATATATATATATATATATATATATATATACATTCAACTGCAAAGAACACGCAGTATAAATAACGTAAAGAACGACGCTTGTATAGGAGATATTCCGCGCAAGACGAGAGAGAGAGAACGAAACAAATGAAAAAATGAGGTAACCACCCGGGAATCGAACCCGGGATCTTCCGATTGCCGGTCAGATGCGATACCATTACACCATGGGCCTCACTCTTCCAAATGCCGTAATTCTTCTACATACTCGCAGAAACCAATGCCCAAAGGGGCACCTCCCGCATGCCGTAACATTATATACATTCAACTGCAAAGAACACCCAGTATAAATAACGTAAAGAACGACGCTTGTATCTCCTATACAAGCGTCGTTCTTTACGTTATTTATACTGCGTGTTCTTTGCAGTTGAATGTATATAATGTTACGGCATGCGGGAGGTGCCCCCTTGGGGCATTGGTTTCTGCGAGTATGTAGAAGAATTACGGCATTTGGAAGAGTGAGGCCCATGGTGTAATGGTATCGCATCTGACCGGCAATCGGAAGATCCCGGGTTCGATTCCCGGGTGGTTACCTCATTTTTTCATTTGTTTCGTTCTCTCTCTCTCGTCTTGCGCGGAATATCTCCTATACAAGCGTCGTTCTTTACGTTATATATATATATATATATATATATATACACGAGGTGTCCCACGAGTGTGGTCTCACAGTAAAATTTAAAATTAAATTAAATTTTAAAAAGTAATAAGTCAGAACGAAAATAAATGTTGAAATTGATGTCCCTCTTGTTGTTCGCACATGTTGATACGATGTTCCAAACTTAAACGCACACGTGCCAGTCTCCGGTGTGATTTGTGCACAAACAGCATGGATATTTTCTTTAAGGTCTTCAATGGTACGTGGACGGTCAATGAACACAACAGACTTAAGGTGACCCTAGAGAAAAAAATCTAGGTGTGTGAGGTCCGGAGATCTTGATGGCCACTTGCTTGGTCTCCTGCGTCCAATCCATCGCCTAGGGAGAATTTCATCCAACCAACGTCGCACCTGACGGCCAAAGTGAGGTGGTGCTCCATCCTGCTGAAAGTAAAACCGATGTCGTACTGCGAGTGGCATTCCGTCCAAATACGGTTCCAACACATCATGCAACAACTGGAGATATCGATCGGCATTAAGTCCTTCTTCGGGAAATACTGGTCCCAAAACAAGATTTCCATGAATGCCGCACAACACCATTACTTTTGGGTTAGTTTGGTGAGGAGCATCAACAGCGACATGGTGATTATCCTGCGCCCAGTACACGGTGTTGTGTCGGTTTACGTATTCAGGTGGGAACACATCTCATCTATAAACATGATATCGTCCGTTAGGTTTCTTTTCGACTTAACCATTCACAAAATTGAAGTCGTTGATCCACGTGTAATTCTTGTACAAAATGTATATTGTACGGATGAAATTTGTGACGTTGCAATATTTGGTATACAGATGTCTTTGAATGTCCACTTTCATATGCAGCCTTTCTCACCGATCGTTGTAGACTTACTGCAATCCTGGAAAGCACATCAATACTGCTTTCAGCACCAGCTGACGTTCTCGGGCGACCTGCTTTTAGCTTGTGCTGAACATTCCCGGTCTCCTTGAATCTTGAAAACATTCGACCAACAGAACGCTGACCAGGTCGTGGTTTACTGAGATGGTGACTGTGAAATTCTTCAGTTGTCTGTCTTTGGCTAAAGCCAAAAGCACGCAAACGAACAATTTCCGCCTATCCTGAGGAGCGTAACTCGCTTCCGCATTAGCCATTGCGTGTGGCTCTATCTGCAACAAAACAAAGGTCCCGAAACAAAACATCAATTTGAACATGTGGTTTAATTCTAATGTATTACTTGTGTAAATTTAATTTAAAATAAATTTTCCTACTAGACCGGACTTATGGGACACCCTGTATAAACAGTTTACTCCACGTAGACTGGAATTAGATTCGTTGAGGGACGAACAAAATCAGTGGCAGAACGTTTGCAGATTCAAAAAGACTAATAAATTACTAGAGTGGGCGGGCGGAAATTTGGCATACGAACTTTTAATATACAGGGTGATTCAAAAGTCAGGTTACATAGGGAAATACTGTATTATGTAATGATACAGGGGAATAGTCACATCACATGTTCGATATGGCCACCGTTAACGGCAATGCACTTGTGCAGTCAGTTAGGAATATCACATCAATGCGCTCCTCCTTCGATAACATCTCATAACTCATTTACCTGCAAAGAAACAGAAAAGCCCTATGTAACCTGACTTTTGAATCACCTTGTAGATGAATGTTAAACGTTGCATATCGGTAGAAACAATGTTAAAAGAAAATATTTTATGCGAGACAATAAACTAACGATTGTTACGGAAGAGAAAGAGTTAGGTATTAATGTTGTCGACACTCTTAAACCGAGTAAGCAATGTATCGAAGCGGTCAGAAAAGCAAACAGAATCTTGGATCATTTGAATTTAAGTCGGAGAAAACAGTGCCAACATTATATAATTCCTTGGTACGCCCCCACCTGGAATACTGCGTTCAGTTCTGGTCCCCATATTTACGACAGGACATAGACAGAATGGAGAGAGCGCAGCGACAGGCTACCGAGATGATTCCCAAACTTAGAAACAAATCATACGCTGTCCGTTTAGAGACGTTCAATTTATTCTCACTCTGTGAAAAGGCGAATTCGAGGAAATTTAATCCAAGTGTTTAAAATGATTAAAGGTTTCGGTAATGTCGACGCCGAAAAACACTTCACCTTCAGAATGCAGATAGAACTCGCGGTAATGGTTTCAAATTAGTGGGTAAACATTTTAATTCTAATGAAGCTAAACATTTTTTCTTCAATCGTATAATTAATTTGTGGAATGGATTGCTGGCCAGCGTAGTTCAAAGTAATTCGATCGAATCCTTTAAAAAGAGACTAGATGCTTAACTTGCCTTAAACCCCCAGTTAGAAACATTCGTTAGCGTGTAGATATATTGTAGAATTTCATTCAGATTCCTCCTCTTTACTTTAAAATTTTCATTATCTTTAAATTTTTTTCCTTCCTTTCAACCTCTTTGCTTTGCTTTGCTTTGCTTTAAAACTTTCACTCGTCTTTAACATCTTTTAACCTTCCTTCTTAAACAGACAGCTTCGTAGGGACCAGCCGGCCTGTTACTGTTTGATATCCTTTGTGTGTGTATATATACAGTATATGAGGGGTCGCGCGTCTTACGGTACCTAAGCGCCACCACAGGCGAAAATGTGTTTTTGATGGATATCACTATTTTCACCCTTCCTCTATCGCGTGGTTTGGGTTATAATGACCTTACGACACTAGAAGTATGGTTGAAAACCTTATGAACCGAACTACTTTTTTCATCTCTATCGCCAGCCAAAAGTTCACCCAAAGTTCGGCATAATAAGAAAATCAAAAAATAAAAAAAAAAATATATAAAATATAAAATATGAAAATCTATTCCAAAAACTCATCAACATCTTCATTAGCATACTTAGAACTCTAATTTAGCCAAAAATGAACGTTCTAGCTCAATTAATAACAGATACTATTGCGAGAATATTGCTGAACTTTGGAGGCGATTTCTGGCGAATTTTAATTTTGGCGCTTAGGTACCTTAAGACGCGCGGGACCCCTCATATATATATAATGGAAAATTATACTTTTTCTTCCGAGTCCATTTAATATTTGCATGCGGGTATTATTTCAACAAAGAGTTGGCGGATGCATGCACACGGGGTCATTCAATGGCATCTATTTTTTCTTATTATTAATACCGCTGTCGTTCATAGTAGCAGTGGGCCAGCGTGCTGATTTTAGACAAGAAAGAATAAATATAAATAAATAAATATATATATATTTTTTTTTAACTATAAAGGTTGAGTAGGGGGTTCGACCTCAAATAGGTCTTTGTGGTCGGGGGTTCGACTCTCGATGGTGTAATATTACTTATGCCCAAGATTGAACTAAATGGTGGCCGCTGAAGTTCCTAGTATGACGTAATACACATTGACACATAATTGGGGTTGGCATGCATATATATATATATATATATATATATATATATATATATATATATATATAAGGTGAATAATGTTACACGACATAGGTTAGTTCAAGTTGGGTTATTTTTATACTTTATTAATTTATTTTTCAGTTTAGGCTAGGTTAGGTTAAGTTACTATAGTCTATTACTCCACAAATTAAGTTACGTTAGCTTACTATATGCTATTACTGCCCACATTAGGTAAGGTTAGATTAGGTTACTCTATACTCCATCTTTATACTTTTTGGGATGTGGCATTCTCCTTGGCACTGGCCCTGTCGTTGGCCTACCCCCTCCGTGTATTTGCATCCCCTTCACATTTTTGCAACCATACTACTGGTTTCTTTGTTTAATCTCCTTCATAAGCGAAGATTTTCATTGAAATATAAATACTGTAAGTTCAATTTGTCCAATCTTGAAAACTAAATTCAGTAACTTTTTTATAACTTTCCTTTCTCAATTACTGCTAATACTAAACTTTTAGTTCTGTAATTGCAAAGTGTTGCTTCCGCACTTTAAACTAAAGTGGTCGTTGCAAAACTTCGAGAAAGTTGTTTCCATTACTCGAAAAGATCTCGCTAGAAGTCATTGTTGTATTCGTATTGCAAAAGATTTTCAATCGAAAGCTGAATAGAGAATGTTTTCTTTTATTCTTCCAGTTTTCCAAAGTTAAGAAAGAGCCGCGGGTTTATTTAGATGCCTTTACACGTTTCCAAAACATTATTTCATCCTGAGAATGTATTTGAAGCTTAAGTTCCATCCGACGAAGTAATATATATATATATACAGGGTGGGCCGTAAGTTTCCATACATAGGAAAAATTAAACGTTTGTTTTTATGTTTCAGATACCCTAAGAATATGCGTTTGACGTAAGATCTTGTTTACTGATGAAGCAAATTTTTACGTCAATGGAGAGGTTAATCGGCAAAACATACGTTATTGGAGTAATGCTAACCCTAACTGGCTGAGTCCGACGAAGATGCAAGGTGCCGGTAAAGTGATGGTGTGGGCCGGGATATGGGGTGACAGAATTATTGGACCAATTTTTGTCAGTGGAAATCTTAATGCCGAAAGGTATCTTAACATGTTGCAAGAAGAGATTTTCCCATCCCTGCTAAACGAGGAAGGTAACTTCCAGTTTACTTCCAGCAAGATGGAGCTCCACCTCATTATGGTCTTCACGTGCGTCGGTATTTGGATCAGCAGTTTCCGGATGCTTGGATTGGTCAGCGTGGTCCTGTGGAGTGGCCTCCCAGATCCCCAGATCTCACCCCCCTTGATTTCTATCTTTGGGGGCACTTGAAAGCCATGGTGTATCAGGAAAAGATACGAGACATAAATCATCTAAAGGAACGTATCACCAACGCCATTACAAGCATAACGTCAACTGTGCTAATGCGTGTTCATCAACAGTGGGGAACACGTATTGAAATGTGTTTTCAAAACAATGGCAACCATGTAGAGCATATTATATAAATAAAAATGGTTGTCCATAAAAAAATGTTTATTTTTCCTATGTATGGAAACTTACGGCCCACCCTGTATATATATATATATATATATATATATATATATATATATATATATATATATATATATATATATATATATATACAGGGTGTACATAAAGTCAGGATCTATTTTTTGTGAAGCACTTGGAAATTATATGGAATTCAATCATAAAATGATAAAGTGGTAACATTTATTAAATAATTAAGAGTAGGATTCGACGTGACGCCCATCAGTATCCCTGCACAGCTCAAATCGTTCCGCAGCATTTTTAAAACACATTCTGGAGCATTTGCGGGGTTATGTTATCTGCAGCAGTTCGTATACGTGTACGTAAGTTTTCAAGACTCGTAATCTTCGTCTGATAGACGTGCGATTCGATAAAGCCCCATGCAAAGAAATCTAAAGGGGTTAAATCTGGTGATCTCGCTGGCCAAGGTATGTTGCTTCCGCGTCCGATCCAGCGATTTGGAAAACGTCCATTTAGATAATCCTGAACAATTTTGGCATAGTGACAAGGAGCACCATCATGTTGATAGACGACGGTACTAACAATCCTATTTTCGTCGTCTATCAACATGATGGTGCTCCTTGTCACTATGCCAAAATTGTTCAGGATTAACTAAATGGACGTTTTCCAAATCGCTGGATCGGACGCGGAAACAACAAAAGACCTTGGCCAGCGAGATCACCAGATTTAACCCCTTTAGATTTCTTTGCATGGGGCTTTATCAAATCGCACGTCTATCAGACGAAGATTACGAGTCTTGAAAACTTATGTACACGTATACGAGCTGCTGCAGATAACATAACCCCGCAAATGCTCCAGAATGTGTTTAGAAATGCTGCGGAACGATTTGAGCTGTGCAGGGATACTGATGGGCGTCACGTCGAATCCTACTCTTAATTATTTAATAAATGTTACCACTTTATCATTTTATGATTGAATTCCATATAATTTCCAAGTGCTTCACAAAAATAGATCCTGACTTTATGTACACCCTGTATATATATATACCGTATATATATAATATATATATATATATATATATATATGATACACACAGACAGTGCATGGAACAAGGAACTCTTCTGGGAAAATTAAATCCACTATAGTCCGAATAAATAATGGTAAATGACAAATACCATAGTTTTTCTTTTTCATGATGCTAGCCCGACGTGGGCAACGGGTCACTCGCAAAGAGGTCCCATAAATATAGCTTCCCTCACCAGCTATCTGCAAAGCAGACAGGATCCAGCTTTGGGACATGGATCTAGAGTTTAAAGCAGCCTAGCCCTGCTACATTTAGAACCTCAATATAAGCAAAAGACTCGCTGCCTTCACGTCAGATTGAATACATAAAAGAAAAAGGGGTAACTATTATATTTTTAGCCAAAAAACAAAACTTAAACCTCAACTGGTAGAATTGAGCGTCCACTTTTCAAGGCACATAACATGTCCGTTTCAAGAAGGCAGCGAGTCTTTTGCTTATATTGAGGTTCTAAATGTAGCAGGGCTAGGCTGCTTTAAACCCTAGATCCATGTCCCAAAGCTGGATCCTGTCTGCTTTGCAGATAGCTGGTGAGGGAAGCTATATTTATGGGACCTCTTTGCGAGTGACCCGTTGCCCACGTCGGGCTAGCATCATGAAAAAGAAAAACTATGGTATTTGTCATTTACCATTACTTATTCGGACTATAGTGGATTTAATTTTCCCAGAAGAGTTCCTTGTTCCATGCACTGTCTGTGTGTATCATAAAAAACTCAGGGGACCATTCTGAGTTCATTCCCATATATATATATATATATATATATATATATATATATATATATATATATATATATATATATATATATAAGTGTGTGTGTGTGTGTGTGTGTGTGTGTGTGTGTGTATACATATACCAACAATTATTGCCGTTTCCATTCAATGAAGAGAAACGAAATAATCTATTTGGATTTCCGTTATCCAAATTACTCGTATTTAAATTGGAAGCGTTCGATTCATTTCATTTATTTTCTCTCAATAAAGTTGGTCTTGAAATCCAGATCTATTTTCGTCAAATTTGTTCCATGAATGCCAAAATCCTTTGTACAATATTTTCATTAAAAATCGGTAAATTTTCATTAGAAACAATTTGCTGGCATTTGCAAAATTTTCTACAAATTCACTTTTTCCTTCAAATTCAAGTTATATATATATATATATATATATATATATATATATATATATACAGGCCCTCTCAGAGGTCCAGAGAGGCACGGGCCACTTCCTGCTTTTGAGGCCCATAGCTAAACCCAATTATTACTTTCACTGTAAAACATTATATTCAAACCTGAAAGTTTCTAAATTTGAGGCCCCCTTAAGCTTGAGGCCCAGGCCAAATGGCCCTCCTAGCCCCCCCCTCTGATAGGCCCTGTATATACATACATACATACATAAATACATATAAGTATTTAAGTTTGGCTTCTTTTTCTTTATAATCATTGTTTCTAGGATTAAAAGGTCTTATTTATTATTGGCTGAAGAAAGCGTTTTAAAATCAGTATATTCCAATTCATAATTACCTCTATTGGCGTGGCTACGTGGAACGGATGATTCTAAGTTAGTAAGAGGTGTACCTGTCCTATAGCTAACTTTTATGTGAATTAATTCTCACTTTAAAAAGTCTGGACGTACAACCAATATATACTCCATCTTTGCAAGAACGACAAGTGAATTCATAAATTAGTCCAAACTTCATCAAAAGGATCCGTGAAACAGAATATAAAATCCTTCCATGGAAAGAACTCTTAAAGTTTTTGAAAGGTCTTTCATTAGTGAAGTACTTAAAATTCCATCGATAAATGTGAGTAATAACAGGAGTTCTTGGACGATAAACTGAATTAAGAGTTTTAAAGACATTTGAATCTAAAAATTCGTCGGGAACCCATTATTATTGAAACAAGATTTTAGAAGTTTGAAACCAAGATATGTATAATTTAAATGATAAGAGCGGTATACTAGAGTCCCTATTGAATTCATTTTAAATACTAAGGGGGAAAAGCTATAGAAATTCATACCCAGTCCTGTAAAAGTACCTTTTCTGTATATACATTAGTAGAAAATTGATATTTTTCTCCCGTGATCAATATGTCTAGGGATGGTAAAGAACCATTATTTTCGGTTTACTCTCACTCACTGCCATTCCCATTGCATTTCGCGCCCAAGAATATAGTCCAGGCAATTTGTAGTTAGACCTGGGCAAAATTGCTTCAGAAGCTTTCTAAACTGTTTCCAGCTCAGGAACCATTGCCGAATAACATATCCAAAATCCGACAAAATTGGACCCCGGGAACACCCCCAAAAATGAAATTCAAAATGGCGGACTGGATGTTTCCTACGAAAAAAAAAAAATATATATAATTTACGCTTTTATTTATAGAGATACATTTGATGCTTTTTCTTTCAGTTGTAATGTTTTAAATAATTCAACAATATACAACACAACCAGTTATTACGCAAATATAATGTTATATAGCTTTTTACAGATTTTTATAATCAATAATACAACAATTATTTTTTTCCCAGTTTCAAGTTATGTTCATTACAGAAGAAGTGATACCTGGTCACAAACATACAGAAATTAATCCTCTTCATCACTATCATCGGATAGATTACCGGTACTTGGGTTGTTATCGCAACCACTGATTTGGCACTCGCCACAAGCGGCTGAACAGGGCATTCCATTACGCTTGCATCCACATCTTGAAGTAGCACATTTCGTCTTGCAGGAGCAGCGGATCATGTTGAGTAGATAATTTGGAGCTGGTGGCTTGTCGCAGGCTGTAGGGTAGTAGGAATTATTCTTTACATACCAACCCCACTGTTCTGCATCGATCTTCTCTTCTGTAGACTTCCAGATTAGTATTTGAAAGTATGTGCGAAAGCTGTGGTACTTTGTGGACGCATCGGTAGGTGGCAAACGTTCGGGTGTAACAAAAGATTTAGCTGTAGCTACCTTTTCAACTAACATTCGATGACGTAGTGCGTTAGTGGATTCAAGTGTTTTGCAGCCATACAACAGAAGCATTGCCTTTCTTCCAGCGGCTTCAATGTCAGAGTGTTGGCAACAATCAGAACAGAATGTATTTGCAACTGAACGGAGTTCAGCCACCTTCATCAGTGTGTCGAATGCTTTGGCTTTACCGATCGAAAAAATTCTGGATGTGCTATCACAGCCCGTGAAAGCATGCACAAATAGGAGATACTTGCAGATGTCATTGCCTAACAATGATTGAATGCTGAGAATATCATACACAGGATTAGGAGATGGTCCCCGTCTTATATCGCTGCGATAGTACAACTTGAAGCCACTGTCCTTGGCATGGTACAGAAGGAGAATCAGCAAGTCGGTGTCTTCCCCTATTACTGTTGTAGTTGCATTTTCTGATGAGGAAACTGCTGCACGAACGATGTCCACATCAGCATCCCCATCTGCGTTGTGAACAGTACACCCGTGCTTCTTCAACATCTCACCTACGAGGGAAATAAATGCTTGCTTGTTGTTTTCATTAGCCAAGAAGTGTTCCTTCTGGCCAACAAACTTCATGCTTGGACTGAGATTCACATTTCTGCTTGTCTTGGTGCTGCGTCTTCTGTGGGTCATGTCCTTGATCGTAGGAGAGCTGCTGTAGCCATCAAAAACAATGATTGCTTTTCCATATGTTTTCAGAGTGAAATCGGCATATGAGTTGGCGATGCTGTCATATGTTTCATCTTGACGCCAGGAAACACGATGTAGTAGAGATCCACCATCCAATACGTACTGGTCTGTGCACTGAATTTCTTGAACTTCTTCCATGCGTAAAGTGTCAGTGTATTTGATTATTGCATGAGCTAGCTGAGACTTATCGGGTTTCCTCAAGATACTTCGTGATTCGAACAATGCAGGAGGATATGCACACAGTTCGTAACACATGACATCTTCAAGATTCATGTCTTCGCCAGTGGCAACAGTCATCATTCTCTGAAACAGTAGTGCAGGATCTACTTCTATATCTGAAGCATCAGTGATCACAACGGTAGAAGCAGATCCTAGTGTTTTCACTTTGTCAGATCTTTTGGCAGAATATGTAAAGGCTTGTTTCCCAATCATTTTTACGACAATGTTCGTACCGATTGAATGCAATTGATGAACGTTAACTCCAGGATCAGCAGTTAGCCCTGTTACAATGTTGCAGAGACCCGAGGTAGAATGGAATGGGGATAAGGATTCCAGACGTTCAAGTACTTTCTTCATGTCATTACTGTCCCTGATTTGTCTACTTCCCCTCATTTCCTTGTGCTGTTCACTACTTTCCAACAAAACTCTGGTGTATTCCTGCATTGCTAAGTTATAAGTGGAACACAGAGGCATAGAAAAGAGCCACGTTGTCCTTTGGATGTCTGTAAATCCACTTCCGCGTGTCAGTCCGCCTCTGCTTTTCAGGGAACGCATTAGTACTTGTTCTATCACCAGGTCTGTGCCGAGTCCGGCCCATAATCTGTCGCTTCTTCTTACCACAAACTTACCTTCCTGGAACATTTTGTTAACGGCTGGATTTTCAGAAGGCAAACTTAACATTTTCTGCAGGTACAGGTATATCGATTTCAGGTAATTGTGATGTCCGGCTGCTGCAATTATGGGGATGGTCTCCAGCATAGCTTGCAAGTGCAAATCCCACGAGCCGGTTCTGTCTGCTGTTATCAAGGAACGTGCAATGTTGATCATTCGCTGATATTCCAACCAGAGTTGACTTGTTTGCGAAGTAGATTGTAGGTCAGTTTTCTTCGCATCCAAAGTGGTAGCAATCTGAGACAATGCATTCGAAGATTCCACATCCTCAACTGATTGTTTGGCGGTCATAACATCGTCGAGCAGGTCACAAGCTTCCTTATGGAGGTCATGAGGAGTTCCATCTTCATTACGAGGGAAAACGTCTGCGACTAGTAAGGTACTAAGAGCTGCATCTACTATCATATGACCACGTATCGCTCTTGAAACAGCTTTTCCAGACATCATGTGTTGCACGGCATTTGGTCCGTATATTTCTTGAAGTACTTCAGACAATCCTGAACCATTCATAAGAGTACCGACTGCTCCCAAAAGATTCATCAGAGTGTGAAATGATCCCAGCATTAAAACAATGTCCTGCAGGTCTCTCTGTTCATTGATGATTTGGGAAGCTTTCCAGAACAAAGGCTGATCAAAGGTAATAATGCATGGGACTTTTTGATCGCGTGCTATCTTGCTCAAATATAGTAATGTCGAAAATATGCAGGTCATGTCAGTTGGCGACATATCTATGATGGGAAGGAACGTGATCGACGCCACACCTGGATGTGAGACACTTGATCCACCGTGAATTGCCTGCATTGTTCCGGACCAACTTGGACCTGATCTTTCTGCTGAAGATATCTGCCAGAGAAGACTAAGTCGACTTATGGTGGCAGTGGGTACTGGAAGTTCGCGGAATGAGATGTCCCTCAACATGCTTCTCGCGTGTCTATATTCCCTAATGTCAACGGTTGCAATCTTCTTAATGTCATTGTCACCAACATTACGCCTGTGAATAGAAGGGTGGATCTTGATCTTCGGAGTTATTGCGGCAATCATACCCATTCCATGAAAGGTATTCTTCCCATCCAAAGTGCAGACATCATGATCGACGTTATCTGCTGCTAGAAGGACTGCAGTGTTTTCATCAACAGTAAAAGAGCCAGACCCACTTGCCAGTGCCGCGTTTCTTTCGAATCTTGTTACTTCTGCATACGACGAACAGTAACCCAGCTGATGGAGAACGTCAATAAGGTACCTTGACCTAAAGTTGTGGTGTAGCTGAACCGACAAACCGATCTGTAGTGGACATAGTAATCCTCTAGGACGGGTTGCTTGCATAATGCTCTGCCCAATTGCACCTATTTTTCTTGAAGCATCCTGTCCCGCAAATGCTTTTGATAATAGCAATTTCAGACTGTTGGGAATGTAATCAAGAGCACTTTCTGCAGTGATGTCATTTGGAGATGGATACACATCTTTTCTAGGCGAGTCGACAGACTTGATATCACTTCTGATTATTTTTGCAGCAGCTTCTACTAGGTAAATCTTCTGTAGCTCTATATCTATATCACATTCTTTCGACTTTTTGTGATAATCTATAAGAATTTCATTAGCTGTCTCTCGTAGTGTTACTACATCTGCCTTCCCACTTTCACCTGATATTATGATCTTGTCTCCGTAACGTTCTAAAAGCTTTCTCTTCATGTGCCTGCGTTCGTAGACAGAGCTCTGACTTCCTTGAAGATATTCCTCCATTTTGGAAATTAGGTCTCCAATCAACAGTTGTTCATCATCATTCTCTTCCAGGTAAGCACAGGTCTGAAGGAATGCTTAGTGTTGCTCTTCATTAGTTGGTCTCCCTTTCTTCGAATCATGATCGTCGGAGGAGTATGCGCGAGGAATGTTTTTTCCACTTCGAAAATTTACGCTGCAGGTGTGATGGTAGACACAATCTGCAGCAGGAAGATCACGAAGATAATACTCCAGACGGCCTTTTACATTAAACGACCATTCATCGCAGCGGCTTTCACAGCACCTTTTTATGGTTTCGGAGAACTCTGTAGTTCTTATTTTGACATGCTCTGATTTTGGTTTGTGTTTGGAAAAAAAGTCCACAAAGGTATCACAAAACAAACAGTGAGTAGCACTGGAAAATGCGTATTCATGAAAACGAGCACTTTTCCTTGGTATTGCTTCGGCTGCGGTCTGTCGCTTCTTTATTTCAATGGTCTTTTTATCCGTAAACCTTTTCCTACATACAACGTGAACACTTATTCCAGCTGTTGCAACAACATCGCTTCCACGGCTGCGGCTGGATGCATTTATACCATCTGCTCCTTTTTGCGAGATGTGAACCACTTCCTGTCCGCTGTCCAATTTCTCCTTACAAATCACGCACAATTCTTCAGGGGTCTGCATTCTTGAAGGCGGACGCACACCGAGTCAGCCGTACACCGAGTCAGTCTGAAACAGAAAACACAAATTAATAAACTGTGTTGCAGTATTTAAAAGGAGTACATAATAACAGTTTTAAAGAAAATGACAAGCACAAATACGCAGATTTGATAGTGGGTAGTAGGAATTAAAGAGTTGTATATAATATAAGTTTATAAAGATGTAGCAATGTCCATTCTCACATACACTCCATACAGTATATTTTATTTACATTACGTGACGTCATAGTTTAATACTAGCCGCCTAATACAATTTTTAGTGTCATATAGGTTAATTTAGAAACGAAAATGTGTTTTAAAACATTTTACTGATCAAGAAAAACGTCATAACTCTCTCTACAAAGCGAAATTAAAATTTATTGTATTTCGTAGGAAACTGCCAGTCCGCCATTTTGAATTTCATTTTTGGGGGTGTTCCCGGGGTCCAATTTTGTCGGATTTTGGATATGTTATTCTGCAATGATTCCTGAGCTGGAAACAGTTTAGAAAGCTTTTGAAGCAATTTTGCCCAGGTTGAAGCTATTTTTGCTCTAGATTGCCTGGACTAATAGGAAAGTGAGTATCTCAAACGAAGCATCCTACGGATGGTTAAAAACCACGAACAGCAAAATACGTGAAAGAAAGAAGAAATATAATTTTAAAACAGAATCAAAATAAAGACTTATATGTAGTTTTGGCACTTAAATTAGTCGAATTCCTGCCCATTTCAATGACGTCATATCAATACATGCCAATAGTGGGTAGTATCAGAAGGTTGACAAAAGTAAATAGACACCACGATAATTGTCCTCAAAAACAAATGGCAAAAGCTCATCAATGGAATGCCAGAACGTGTATCAGCTTTACATAATCGAAAAGGAAAAGCAACACGATTCTAAATATATTCATTCAATAAATCTATTATTTACTGACTTTTGTTATGGAAGAAACCGAAGGTATCCAGTTGTTTTTATCAACCTTCCTTACATAATTAGAGTTTAAAGTTTACTGGACAGTCGTGAGATGAAGACGCGTTCAAAGACGTTTATAAATTTAATAGATTTAATGTAATGGCCATCACTTATCATTGGCCGAAAGTTAGTGACCTAAGAAATTACTAACTACTCGTATATATGCCTGATCCGGGAATAGAATTCAACCTGATTAGCCCAACGCATGAAATGGGGAAAGGGTTTCGACTTGTCAAAAATTTAGGGGTCACAAAACCACATATCAGCCAATATACAGTATATGTATGATGCACACCCACGAGGAAAAATGAAAAGCGATTTCAAGGCCTTTTTTTTCGTGCATTCAACAGTATATCGCCTTGACGAGGTGTGCAGTTGAGTACACGAAAGACTTTGGAATTGCTTTACATTTTTCCTTGTGCTTAATGAGCACTTTGCGGGAGTGTTCACCGGGGAGGACACCCGCGTCATCCCCGAGCCAGGCGTCAGGCACGAAGGTGCTGAACTGGATAGTGTTCGATGTACCGCGACAGTCGTTGCCGATAGAATAGACAAACTGAGCACGTTTAAGGCTCCAGGGCCAGACCAGTTTCTCCCCAGAGTGTTGCGGGAGGTGCGTGACCAAGTGGCTCCCCACCTGGCTACAGTCTTCAACAAATCGTTGGAGACGGGCCAGGTGCCTGGGGACTGGAGGGAAGCCAACGTGACCCTTATCTTTAAGAAAGGGGATCACGAAAGTCCAGGGAACTATCGTCCCATTAGTCTCACTTCAGTTGCAGGTAAATTATTAGTGGGGATAATAGCGGATAGGATCGTTGACCATTTGGATTCGTACAAGCTGCTTCGGGACTCCCAACATGGGTTTAGACGGCATAGGTTGTGTCTCACCAACTTGCTCGAGTTTTTCCACGTCATGTTGGGCGAGTATGATAAGAGTAGGGCGATTGATATACTTTATCTCGACTTTCAGAAAGCCTTTGATAAGGTACCTCACCGCCGGCTAATGGCGAAAGTGCGCGCGCTGGGTATCGGTGGGGAAGTAGGTAGGTGGATTGAAAACTCGCTAAAGAATAGGCGGCAGAGGGTTGTAATTAAAGGGGTTAGTTCGGGTTGGGCCTCGGTCACTAGTGGGGTTCCTCAGGGTTCCGTTTTGGGGCCACTGTTGTTTATCATTTACATAAATGATATCGACGGTGGCAGCGTCAGTCGGATCGCCAAATTCGCTGATTACACCAAGCTTGGGGCCAATGTTGGGACGCCCGAAGCGATCGAGCAACTGCGTGCGGACCTAGGTAGGATAGGAGAGTAGTCCGAAAAATGGCAAATGCCGTTTAACTTGGGTAAATGCAAGGTGATGCACATTGGCTACGCCAATCCCAAGTCGGACTACTCGATGCTGGGGAGCAATATAGAGGCGACTGATTTGGAAAAGGACTTGGGTGTGCTAATCAGCAGCGACCTTAAGTTTACGAAACAGTGCGTAGAGGTGGAAAAGAAAGCCCAGAAGTTGTTAGGTTATATCAGGAGGCAATTTCAGTTTCGGAACAAGGACATTGTGCTCTCTCTGTACAATTCCCTGGTTCGGCCGCACCTGGAGTATGCTGTGCAGTTCTGGTCGCCCACCCTTAGGAAAGATATTGAGAGGCTGGAGCGAGTGCAGGCGAGGGCCACAAAGTTAATCCCTTCCGTTAGGCATATGGGCTACAATCGACGGTTACGCGCCCTGAACTTGTTTTCGCTGGAAACTCGGAGGCTGCGGGTCAACCATCGAGGTTTTCAAGCTCTTACGCGGGTTCAATGATGTCGATTTTAGAAGCATGTTTAGTTTAAATGATAACCCAACTCGCAACAATGGTTGGAAGTTGGATTTGAAACGGTTTAGGACTAGTGTGTGTGGGAATTACTTTACCTATAAGATCTGTGACACGTGGAACAGGTTACCTTCAGAAGTTGTGAACAGTTCCGCTGTGGATCATTTCAAGAAAAGGTTAGACCAAATGTTGCACACTATTTGAGTATGTATAAAATTTTCCCTGGCACGCGTTGCCATTGGTACCTCCTCGGTATGGGCTGCAAGGCCTTTTGAGGTACTTCTTTTCCATGTAACTCTCTGAGTTTAATTTACACTCTGGCTCTGGTCATGATTTTTTAATACCTATTTTACTGGGAGCCCACTTGGCCCTCGAATATCAACTATTGGCACGTGTGGGCGTCCTTGGAGTAAGACTGGTGACCTGAATATTTCCCCGATCACATGAGCCTCCGGTTAGCAATAAGACAAATCACAAGTTAAAACTACTTTCCTAATACCATTCTAGGTAAATATGTAGTTTCGAGCCCACCTATTGTTTGGCAATGCTCATGGCCCGTGACTGAGTGAAAGCTGGTGATGTGCGAAATTATTAATGAACTTAGAACGAACACCTAACCCAGACATAAAATTCACCTGATTGGCCCTACGTACTATAAAATGTTCGGAGCGGGTGGGAGTTCAGACTGATTTCGACTTTGCCATAAACGAGGTGACCACGAAACTACATATTAGACATTAAAATTATTTTATTTTAGAAAAATCTTATTTACTTCAAAATTACACAAAGTAACAGTCAAATATTTACCTGAAAAGGCAAAACTTGATGAAAATTGTTAACTCACAATTAGCCAACGCATTCCATTCAATCAATTAAGTTATTTATTTGAAAATATTACATTTATAAACTTTCAAAACTAAACTTTATATGTTAATTAATAAATTTTAGTTAATTCACAAAACTAATTCCTAATTTCACATAGTTAACGCTAAATAAATTCTAACTATTAACGCATCTCCGATCACAGCTAAGCAACAATTAAACACCGCACACAATGCCGTTTCGCCCCAGAAACTCGACAGGTCATGGTTATGAGTGGTTGGTTCATGAAAGGATACCTCATTGATCCTATTACACCTACATTACTTTAAAAAAGAGTGCATAAAAAAGTATTTCTTAGTACCCGTTATTTATTTATTTATTTACTTAATATTTTTTATTACAAACGAAGAATCTGCGATATTTTGATTGAAAATGAAGATATCTCAACAGTTTCTTCAAGTCTCCTTTGTCTGCAATTGCGCATGCGTAGTTTACATGAGGTGGTATGCAAACAAATGCAAGTTAATTACAGTGTGTTCATATATATATATATTCATATGATACAACTCAGAATGGTCCCCTGAAATAACTTTTACGGACTAGAGAGATTTAATATGCATGGAACAAGGAACCCTTCTGGGATAAGTAATGGTAAATAGCAAATAATAAAGTTTTTTGTTTTTCATACTGGAAGTCCAACGTGGGCAACGGGGCACTAGCAAAGAGGCCCCAAAATATAGTTTCCCTCACCAGCCATCTACTCAGCAAATATGCTAAGCAGATAGGACCCAGCTTTGGGACAGGGTCTAGGGTTCTATCTGCTTAGCAGATAGCTGACGAGGAAAGCTATATTTTAGCCTCTTTGCTAGTGACCCTTTGACCACGTTGGGCTTCCATCATGAAAAAGAAAAACTTTAGTATTTGTCATTCACCATTACTTATTCGAACTATAGTGGATTTAATTACCCCAGAAGGGTTTCTTGTCCCATGCACATTATAGGTCTGTCTATTCCATATATATATATATATATATATATATATATTATATATACCGGGTGGGCCAAAAAACCTATTACCATGATTTTGAACAGTATAATTTTACCTTTATCAAATGTTATTTGTACAATCAATATATGTGTCCTATATAGAATTTCATGGTCTATCTCAGTGGTTCCCAAACTTTTATGGTGGCGACCTTGAATACAATATTGTCCTGGCCTGGCGACCCTAAACGCTGGTACATGCAGTGTTAATGACCAATCATTTTGATACGTTGTGTTTATATTTATATAGTTTGATCGAATCAGTCGTTGAGAATTTCCGTCCCGCGACCCTCAGGAACACCTTCCCGACCCTCACTTGGGTCGCGACCATGGGTTTGGGAACCACTGGTCTATCTCGTGGTGAAGTTGAATTTTTGATAACTGTAACCATTATTTTGTAATTCGTTGTTATACAGACACGAGTAGAAAAACTTCCTGTTTCTATACAGTTACCTAATTGAGTCCATGATTATGTGGAATGTGCCCTCCTCCATTATCAGTGCACGCTTGCAACCTTGACTTCTCCCTTATCGACGGTAGTATCGCATCAAGGATTTTTCTTGGTAATAAGCAGCAGTGATTTTGGCATTTTGATCAACAAAAAACAATCTCTGACTTCCCTAACTTTGAAATAAAGATGGAAACCATGACTTTTTTAGAAAAATGCGGACGTTCCCTGCAAAGTCGATCTAGACTGATAGAGTTTTGTCCTGTCTTCCATAAACTCGGTCATTTTGTGTGTTTATTGTTGAAGCAACCGTAAAGGTCTTCTCGTCGGTGAACCATATTTTCGACACTTCTCTGTCTGGAAATCGATCTAACAGAGCACGACATTTTTCAACTCCTGCTTCCTTATTTGATGCAGAGAGCTTATGAACTTCGACTCTTTTAAAACATTTAAGTATACGAGGAATACTAGAGCGAGAAATACCAGTAGTTTTTTAAATTTCTCTAACGAACTTGTGGGTGTTGAGCCGTTCTTCTTGACTGCATTTCATGGATGAAACCGTGTCAATATTTTCCTCAGTACGTGATGTTCTTGGCCTTCCACTGCCTTCTTTTCGTTTGATCGACCCTGTGATATTGATTTTCTTTATGAGATATTGAAGTCCAGGTATCGTCCATCGTTTATTTGGAAACTCTTTCTTCATTCGTTTTGCACCCGTGTTTCTACTTACGGAGGTTCAATATCAATGCTTCATCTTCCAAAGAGTATTTCATTGTTATAACTTGTTCACCAACATAGCAGAATGATGGTCCGAAATGAAAAAGGAAATAAATTAATTATTTTGTGTAAAAATTAGGAAAATTAATTATTTTTGGAGAAACTGACTGTCATCTGAAAGTATAAGTTGTTCACTTTGACCGCCTTTCAAATGAACACAATATTTTAATACCTCCCTCCATTTGTGAGCCTGTACCTCTCTACTCCTGGGGCGTTGAATCTAGATTCAAAGCCAGCGTTTGAAAGAGTAATAAAAGTATGGATACAACATACGGCCTCAGCAGTAAGATCAACATACAGGGTGAGCCACGATATTTTTTCAAAAGTTGGGTAATAGTTTTTTGGCCCACCCTATATATATATTTGAAAGTACTGCGATCTTTACCTTGATGTAAACGAAAAATTTCTTTGAAAACATCTTTAAAATGTGCGCTGTTTGTCTGTCTGCGCGTGTGCGCTGGCCTAATTAGTCTTATTTACTCCAGTCCATTTCTTTAATTTAGTTTATTTGAAGACGTGCGCGCATTTTCCCTTAGTCCATTAATTTGAAGCTGACTGATTACGGGCATAGTTATAATTAGCTATCTAATATTATATACAAAGTCGATCCACAAAGTCTTGTAAATTTTACATAAATAGATTTCATACAGCTGAATAGATTAAGCCTTAAATGTTAAGTAGAATTAGTTATAAATCCAATTTTACATCAGTAGATATTACGTAGCTGAATAGATTCAATCTTAAATGTTAAGTTGAATTAGTTATGAACCCAATTTTGCATTAATATACCTCATCATGGCAGGAGTTTCTTGAACTTAAATGTTAAATTTCTTATCTTTTTTTAATAATATTTTTCGAAGTTTTTTCCTAAAATATACATCCTATTTCGTTAATATAAAAAAAACTGAAATGTTATTTTTATTTTTCACTACCTTTTATCATGTACACCAATATGAGTCATATTACAACATTATATCACACTTGTTAAATTTCAGTACGTGCTTAGAGGTAAATCGGAAGTTAAAAACGTGTAGCTTTAAAAATGTTCAAGTAAGGGCAAAATATGTGTTTAGAAATATGTTTTAACTTGAAAATACTACTTTTGTAGCGTACATGGATGACTCACAAGTTCACATGGCCTTAGGTAAGTTCCAGCTTTTCGTTTGGAAATAAGTGATTCTCTGAAGAGACTTGTTCTCATAACACAGAAAAACATAGCTTTTGGGGTGATACTCAATATCGGTTCACTTATCCTTTATTATAGAATTATCAGACTCACAGGGTGGGTCGAAACGGAATTACAGGACATCTGACGACTGCATGCATCTTGTAGTTAAGTTGAAAACAGGAAAAAAATCACTTGTTATAAGACGCCATGGAAAGATTGCTACATCACCAAATCGCCATCCATAATATGAGAGATAGATATAAAACAGGTATGGAAAATAGTGTTTTAGTGTTGTTGGTCATGTTACTGATAAAAATCGTTCTAAATTATGAGGAGAGGAATTATCATTCATTCATTATTAATATCTCGTGTCCCAGTCAAAAGGGGGGAGAAGGAAAAAACAGCCAGGATGTCCGAAGCTATTGGTCCCCGCCGCAGGGAGAAAAAGGGAAGGATGGGTTCCAACCCCCAATCTTTCCCTTCCTGTATCGCGGGAGATGCGGAGCTTGGTGCACCTGTCGGTGGGAGGTGGGGTTGCCACATCTCTACCCCAAGGAGGCATTAACCAACAAAATAACTAAAATAAGAAAAAATTACTAATAAATGAGAAGTGATCGAAATTTTAAAAAATAATTTAACCAAAACTTAAAATAAATAAATAAAATACAACATAAATAAAAAATTTAAATTACAACACAAAAATAATTCATTTCAGGTTTATGATCAACTCAGAGTTATAAAACTTCATAAATATATGATTATACTATCGAGATATTTCAAAATATGAAGATTATTAAAGTAAAATCTCAATTATAAACAGACAATTGTAGATTCTGTTCTACTAGTGAAAATTCTTTTGTGTATACTTCGCCATATTGGGTTTAGAAAAGGTACACTTTAAGTTTTGTATAAAAATATTATCAGTTAAAAAAGAAAAACAAGCGATCTCTCTTCATATTTAATCAAATAACTGCTTTAGTATTTGTGGAGGAACTCTATTTATTAATACCTTCGTTATCGATAGTAGAAAGACACGTAAAACATTTATAAAACGAATTTGAATAAAACACAAGCGTAATTTTCTTTATTTATAAACATAAACAAACTTTGAGTATATATACATTTCACATCTCACTTTAATAATTGAACTTGTACGAAACAGTTGCTGAAGGAGATTAAACCTCTGCTTTTGAATCCAACCCTTTGTCAGGATTTATGCGCAGCGTGGGAGACTTAAACCGCTGACGAATGGCTGCGTTAATCTCAGCTACGAAGGTTAAAATATTGTTTGAGAAGATTGTTTGAATGACTGTGTTGGATTAAACACACTTTATCTGGAGAGAGAGAGAGAGAGAGAGAGAGAGAGAGAGAGAGAGAAGGGTGCTAACAAGAACCCTAATATCCACTGTACGTCAGCCCAAGAAAGTAAAAACAATAAAAAAAATAGAAAAGGCAAATGAAAATGAAGAATATTGAAAAATTATACCATGCTTACACTTACTCGTATAGACGCGTAACGTTTTCACGCAGGAATAGCAGCAATAGTAAAGTTTTTAATGCATGAAGGAGGGGCCAAGTGCGAATGCCCGCAAAAACGCCTCCTCCACCATAGAAAAAGAACAGAGACGAAATGAAGCTCCAAATTTTTCGAGACGTCTGGACACTCTGCGTTTAAAAGCTTGGCGGTTACAGATAGGGGAAAAGATGGATTTAAGAAGATTGTTCCAGAACTTGTTGTTCAATGAGTAGATGAAAGATTAAGAATACGTGAGAGAGTTTGACAGAAAAGGGATGAGAATATGTCCAGTCTGGTTCTGCAAGCTCTCTTTAAAGGAAGAACCATGCAGTTAGAGAGATCAGAAGAGCAGTGTTCGTTGTGATATCGATAGTAAAGAGAGGGTGAGGCAACACTACGGCGAAGAAAGAGGGATTGAAGACAGTCAGTAAGAGGCGGGGAATTGATGAGACGAAAAGCCTTTGATTCCACCCAATCAAGTAGAGGTGTGTGGGTTAAGCCACCCCACACATGAGAAGCATACTTCATACAGGGGCGGACAAGACCCCTGTACAGAGAGAGCAACTGAGTGGGGGTAAAGAAACTGCACAGCCATTACAGCGCACCTAACTTCTCAGAAGCTGTTTTAGAGAGCATATGTGATCTTTCCAGGAAAGATAGCGAGAAAAGCAAACACCAAGAATGTAAAGAGAAGAGGAAGGATTGAGTTGTATATTGTTGAAGATAAGGGGATAATCGTGTGGAAGATTGCGACGAGTAGACAGATGAAGGAACTTTTTCTTTTCTGAGGCATTGACAATCACAGAGACAGTAGAAAAATCAGAGGCCAGGTGCACCATATCCGTCCCACGCGAAGCATGGAGTGACTGTTGAAAGGGAAGCTTTGTGAAGCGGGTGGAGAAGTGAGGTGGGGGAATCATCGGCACAGGAGTGGATAGGAGAGGAAGTGCGACTTAAAAGATCATTGACAAACAAAAGAGAGTGGGTGAAGGGACAGAGCCCTGAGGAACAACACCACCATCAATATCTATACGAGAAGAACAGCTATAAATTGGTTAGAGAGGAGATGAAGGCACAGACAGAAGGATAAAAACCAAAGGAAGGCAGTTTGAATATTAAGGATTTGTGCCAGACTATATCGAAAGCTTTTGATATGTCTATCGCAATAGCAAAGGTTTCAACGAAATCCCGAAAGGAGGATGACCAAGAGTCAGAGACATATGCAAGAAGATCGCCAGTAAAGCATCCCTTGCGGAACCCATACTAACAATCTGAAAGAAGCGTGTGAGAAGAGAGGTGTTTAAGAATTTTCCTATTAAGGGTTGAGAGCGATCATCCTTCTTTGGAACAGGCTGAATGAAAGCGAACTTCCAGCAGGAAGAAAAAGTACCAGATGAAAGACAAAGACGAAAGAGATTGTGTTGGCAGGGTGTCAGCACAGTTGCACAGTTCTTGAGAAGAACAGGAGGGACCTCATCAGGAGTGTACGCTTTCCAAAAGTTGAGTTCAGATAGGGCAGAAAAAAAACGTCTTTGGAAGAGATTCTAATTTTAGACAAAGGTATGTCAGATAAGGAAGGAGATGGGGGAACAGCACCGGAATCGTCCAGGGTTGAGTTGTAAGCGAAAGTTTGAGCGAAGATTTTAGAGGAGACGGCAACTGAGCCGTGAAAATGGAAAAGAGGAGGGAAAGAAGAGGAAATAAAGTTGTTGGAGAGGGTTTGGCTAGGTGCCAGAAAGAGCGCTAGGACAGGAAAGAAATGAAATTGTGGTCGGAGGAGCCAAACGGAGAAAAAAGGTGAACAAAGTAAGAATGGTGAGTGGTCAAAAATAATGGTGTGTGTATATATATATATATATTGATGTAGCGGTTGTCCGCAACCGCATTTATCAGTGTGGTTATTGCGATTGTTTGAGGATATCTTCTTACTAGGGCAACTAAATGCTATAAATGCTAGTGTAATGGCTATAAATGCTATAAACGTCGCCAAATGCTGTTCCTATCATGCCTCATGACTTCACTCAAGGATGCAAAAAAGTAGAAGTTTGCTACGCCCTAATTGCGACATGTCTAGAATTGCTACTTGGACTGGATGGATAGATGCATTATGTAATAGCTTATATTTATCAACGCTAGGTGGCTAGAAAAGCATTATCAGAGGTCCTCAGCTCAGTACCACAAGGAACGGTATTAGCTCCACTCTCCTTCATAATCATGCTAACTGACGTAGATGAGGACGTTACCAGAGACAGCACAGTAACATCCTTTGCCGATGACACAAAGATCAGTAGAAAAATAAGAAACCCAGAAGATATAGGATCTCTACAAACAGACATGAATAGAATCTACAAGTGGACGGAAGACAACAATATGAAGTTTAACACTGAGAAATTTTAGCTGTTACGGTACGGAAAAAGAGAGGACCTAAAATCCATGGAATATTATACCCCAGATGGACAGGAAATTCAGAGGAATTCTAAAGCAAAAGACTTACAGGTTATAATGACTGATGATGTGAAATTTGAAACACAAAATAAGATAGCAGTAAACAGAGCAAAGAGAGTAACTGGGCAGATACTGAGAACCTTTAAACGAAGGGATAGGAATATAATTATTCCTCTGCTGAAAACACTGATCATACCCAAATTGGAATAGTGCTCGGTCCTAACATATAAAAAAGAAGACATTAGACAACTAGAAGGGATTCAGAGAAGCTTCACAGCCAAGATCAAGGGGTGCAAAGAACTAAACTACTGGGAAAGGTTACGCGAATTAAACCTATATTCACTGGAAGGGAGGAGAGAGAGATACACCATTATTTACACTTGGAAAATAATGGAGAAACTAGTCCCTAATCTTACTCTGAACCCTGTAACTCCCCAAACAACAGTGAAAAGTAGAAAAGGAAGACTGTGTGGTGTTCCCAAATTAAAGGCGAGACAGGGAACATCCTTAACCCTGAAAGAAAATAGTTTTGTTGTGAGAGGACCAAAATTGTTTAATCAGCTGCCCAAAGACCTAAGGAACACGAGTGGTGTTGCAGTGGACATCTTCTAAAGAAGATTAGACGCCTGGCTCAGAACAATCCCTGATGAGCCGGGCGTACCTGGCTATGTGGAGAGTACAAGAAATCAACTCACTACTTCACCAGGCTAACTCGAGAGGAGGGGCGACAAGCTTGACCTTCGTGAAATGACAGTGACGTGCACAGACTTTCAGAAGGGCAGGGGCTCAGTTGAAAAAAGGGCACTCCCCTAACATTTTTAAAAATGAAATCCGCAATGCCATATAGGCTATATATATGTATACACACACAAAGAAAAATTTTAAAATTGTATGTGGTAAATATTCTTAAATTCCATTAAATTCAATGCATTATTTTTGTATATAAAGCTGATTAAAGAAAATAAATGAAAATTTGTTGTAAAAAGGCATGTTTTTATTGCAAGATTTTCAAAAGATATGAAGATATTGAAATATTGGAGTGTATTTACAATTATTATTCAATTTTACTTATATTGACTTTTAGCTTGCTCATCATATAAATTACAGTATTCTGCTGTATATACTGTACATTTAAATATGGAATAATATGAAACTATAAATTAAAGATTTATAGAAATATACTGTGGGCTATTTAATATGATGGCCACAGCTCTTAAGTAGCAATAGAAAAATATTGATTCTTATCAGGAAAATACAAAAGCAAAAATTATATTCTTAATCATCTACAATGAAATGCATACTGAAGAATAAGGAAGCCAATATGTTTAATAAATCATAATAGCAGTCTCCTGTTGGCCATGCGCTTGAAAATGTTTATCACTTCTTCATTATCAACAGGGATGTCTTTCTCAATGCTAAGCAGCATGAGATCGGAGAGTCTTTCTTCTCCACACAGGCTCCGCAGTTTATGCTTAACTAACTTGAGCTTGGAAAAGGAGCGCTCCACAGTTGCTGTTGTTACTGGAAGTAGGCCTAAGGCTAAGTAGGGGACGTGGACGTTTTTACCAACTTTACGAGTAATGTCATACAATATTTTTTGGAGTAATGTCACACTGCTTTGGATTCCAACTTACCATAATTATCAGTGAGAAATCACTAGTTAGCTTAGGTTAACGTAAAATAAACAAACAGTAAACAATACACCCACATACCCGAGAGACGCAATCAACAGTGAACAGCTGCAGTCAGTGTTACCACTAGGGACGCCCTCCCTGATTGACAAAATAATAGTAACGGTATGTTAAGTTTATTATTCTAATAAAAAAATCATAGATCAAAGTAATTCCAGTTTTGAAAATCAGTTGAAATAGCAGTAACTAAATAAAAATATAACTAATTAATTCAAATTTATGTCGAATCAATATATTTATGAATTTTGACTAAAAGGGCACTTTTGATATGAAGAAGAAAAAGGGCAGGGGCTCAAGCACCCCAAGCCGCCCCCCCCCCTGTGCACGTGCCTGTGAAATGAGGAATCATCGCGCGGAACATCTGAAAGGTTGAAAGGTTATATACACCACTTTCGAATGGGCGGTGGTTGGGGAAAGTGGTTGGTGGGATGCAAAACGCTTTGGGTGAAAAGTGTGGCTAAAACGCAATATTTTATTGTGTTGTTTATTCTTAGGTAATATTATGATGTCATAGGGTACATAACCGCAACTGCAACCGCAGAGCTATGAAAAATGACAACCGCTACATCACTAATATAACAAGGACAGAAGAGATCATCTTTATTGGCCGGTATTTCGGGTTTACTACCCATTTTCAAGACAAAAATTGTAAGAAAAAACAAAAACAAATGCGATCTCTTAAAAATATTGGATAAAATTTAAAAATTTAAACTTTAATCACTATTACAGTTAAAATATAAACGTTGAACACTCTTTATCTGAGCTCTTTCATGATGAAACGCTACCAGGAAAAGAAATTTTAGAAAATTTTTACTAATGTTTGGTAGATTAGATTATGAGGAATGGAACGGTTGAAGAATCATGGCTGAATGTGGGTTAAAGTCTTTTGATATAGAGGAACTCTAAATTGTAAGGTCGAAAGGGGATGAATGAGCGGTTAGGATTTTAAAACCTATTAAAACTTATATTATAACGATAAATGATATGATATCGTATCGGTGAATTTTCCTTCTCAGTCAAAGCCATCTCGATCCTATAGCTGATCCCTTTATTAGAGCAAATTCTCACACTCAGTGGTCTGGTAAAGCCACTATATGTTCCTCGTTCACAGACAAAATAAGAAAACTTGCAAACGACAGCAGACTGCCTTAACCGGAGGAACACAATCTTTCAACTGCAAATGGGTAACAAACCTGAAACGTTGGCCAATAAAGATGATTGCATCTCTTCTCTTCTTGTTCCTGATCAGACTCAGAATTCGAATTTTTAGAAGTGATCCCCTTTATCAGAAGGAAGATATATATATATATATATATATATATATATATATCTTGGTTGAATGGTTTGTTCTTAGGGAAGCGTAGCTTAGCGAGGAATAGGAGGACGAAAAGATGGTACATGTTTATTAACAGACGTTTCGGAAAAATTCAATTTCCATCATCAGTGCTAAAAAGTTTAAAAACAAATATAAATAAATAAGTATAATAAATAAAAACGAACAATAAATTAAAATGGCGCAACAATTAGCGAGAATTAATAGTAAGTTAAAATATATATTAAATTAGAAGATTAAAAATTAAATGATATAAAGTATAAAAGTAACGACAATAAGTAAAATATAAAACGGTTAAGGTGAAACAGAATTGAAGGGGTTCTTACCAAATTGTTCGTCCACTATCTACGCTTTTAATTGTGTTCCCTGCAAAGCGAACTATATTGGCAGTACCATCCGCCAATATCAAACAAGAGTTGACGAGCATCGTGGGATTTCTACAAGAACTTCACAGCCCTTGAACAAACCCTCCAAATCAGCAATAAAGGATCACTGCCACCTTCACAACCACCCGTTACTTTCCTCCAATTTCAAAATCATTAATTCAGCCAACCAACTAATCGATCTCCGCATACTTGAGTCCCTTTATATCCTCAGTATCCAGCCAACCCTCAATTATTACAGTTCCGCTTTCAATTTAAACATTGCCAAATAAACTTCCAAACTCAAAAGAAATCCACCATCACTCCGCCCGGCTCCATCTTTCTAATATGGAATTCTTTCAGCAGGCAACCATTCCCAATCTTCTGTACAATTAGTCTCCCATTACGTTAACAATTTGGTAAGAACCCCTTCAATTCTGTTTCACCTTAACCGTTTCATATTTTACTTATTGTCCATACTTTTATACTTTATATCATTTAATTTTTAATCTTCTAATTTAATATATATTTTAACTTACTATTAATTCTCGCTAATTGTTGCGCCATTTTAATTTATTGTTCGTAAGTATTTATTATACTTATTTATTTCTATTTGTTTTTAAACTTTTTAGCACTGATGATGGAAATTGAATTTTTCCGAAACGTCTGTTAATAAACATGTACCATCTTTTCGTCCTCCTATTCCTCGCTATATATATATATATATATATATATATATATATATATAACCTTTGGTTTGCTTCCGCCTGAATTGTTCATTCTGACGAAGGTCAAGCTTTTCACTCCACCTTAGACCTACAGTTTAACGTAAAATCCAAACCACGCCCCACAGCAGCCCAGCGTCTAGGCCACCCAGGGTACCTATTTATCTACCAACCACTTTATTGTGTGGAAGGATGAACAGCTGGGTTTTGCTGCGCTCCGGCTGCCGTCACAAGGTCTCGATCCCGGAGCCGATGGATTCATAGAACCACTATACCACCTAGGCGCATATATATATATATATATATATATATATATATATATATATATAATGTCCCAAAGTGCATACTCGCATTGTCTGTGCGTCAGACTTTACCAAAACTTATTTTACGTGTTAAGTGTGGCATTTGTTATTTTCTTCAGCTTTCCCTAGTTTCATTCTCCTCCACCATTCTTTCAAACCACTGCACACACGTCCAAAATAGTTTGCGTGTGTGTGTGTGTGTGTGTTTCCATTGAGCTCTCACGGTACGTTTTCTTTCATTGAACTCAGACGATCCGTTTTCTTTTATTTATTATCCAAACTGTTTCTGCTTTACTGGCCAATTCTTTTTAATTTCTCAGCTCAGCTGGGAATAAGAAAATAGAAATGGGGAAAATAAAATATAAAATACGAGCAAGAATAATTTTTGCCAGTTTTTTAACGGGAGCCGTAAATTGCTATCAGGATATAATTTTCAGTGTTTTGCTTTTTCTTTTCTTTCTTTTCACTAAAGTGGGCAAAGATTAATGAATTTAGAAGGAAACCCAATTTTTATTTATTTATTTCTTGAATAAGCTGAAGTTATTTGGTTTTTTGTTTTAGGATTAATGCTTTTTATGGGAACAATAATTTTATATTTTGTTACTATATTATGTTTAGTGCGTTCACGTACGCCATTTTAACGTGTTTACAAGTAGAAGTGTGGAAATGATGCAGTCTATATGCGTAAATTTATTCATTGCCTCACGAAACCTTTTGCGATACTCCGACAAAGAGAAATCTTCATGGATACATTATAATATTTAATCCATATGAAAACGAAATCCGAATTTGGATAGAATTCAGGATGCATATTTTTGTTGAATGCGGGGTTTCTTCCGGGGTGATACTTCCTCCCTCCCCGGTGACCCCGAATGTAGATGATCATTCAGTGCCCCGTTCGTGAGTGAAGTGTGATGACTAAATTAATTGCACGTCCGGTAGCGCGGACACGAAAATGTTTTTCAAGCCAATTTTACTTACTCTGAAAGGATGTTATTGATGATGTGGTAGCGTGGTCCATTAGATGGTAGTATGACAATTACATCTTAATGTTTTTCGTCGTGTGATCAGGCTCACCGAGAGGGTGGGGATACCGTGGAAAAATCTCCTGGGCCCGGACCTCTAGGGGGCCCGGAAAGAGGGGGGGATAAAATCTAAAAATATTAATAAAGTAATTAAATAACAGAGAGGAAATATAATTAATGAACATACAATTTATAAAGATTATCATAGTCAAACTGAAACAGATAAAATATTATCTGCACTCCACCAATGCCCAAGACCGACTAACAGAACTGGGAACCATTGTAATTGAAAGCCAGTTAGCCCGTACTTTAAATTTCATCAGAATCATTTACCACTTTGCTAGAGAGAAGGCAAAGAAAGTACACTTCTAATTATGAAAATCTTGCAGTAAACAATTGTTTTGCCTGCAAGGACTGGTACTGCACTTATAAATTGTATGGTGATAGAATTAATATAATTGATTCGAAAAATAAAATGGTAATTTTCTTCGGAGTTGTTTATTCATAATGTATGTTTTGAATAGTGACTTGGACATATAATCAGTTTACTTGTTATGTACACAAAAAACATTCATAATAAAATACTGAGTAAACAGGGGGGGCCCATATACCAATCCTTCCCCTGTCCCCGGGGCCCGTGGCAGCTCTCAGCGGCCCTGATTACGAGTATGTAGGTTCCTTTGTGGAAATGTACTGAGGAATACTAATAGTAAATATTGTATAAAGCAGAGTAAAACCTTGTAAAAGATGTCTGTAATTAGCAAGTGTGTGAATAAATTTGGAGTTGGTATAATTGTGTTACAAGAGATAAGGAGTTGAAAATGAAGATATTGGGCCTAATATGATAATAAAAACCCACTCTCATAGACAGAGTTTATTTCCACAACAGTTTCGATGCCCACTGGCATCCAAATTCGTTTTTCTGTATCCACCCGAAGAGATGCCAGTGGGCATCGAAACTGTCGTGGAAATGAACTCTGTCTATTAGAATGGGTTTTTATTATCATATTTTGACCTTCACGTAGAAAGTGAAGTTTTTTGCATTTATATTGGGCCTAGTTGGGATGTTATTATTGCCCCTCTGAAGAGAGAATCAAAAGTCACTCGTGGTTTATGATGCATTCATTTGAACAGGAATAGCGTAGCTAATTATTTACCCTGAATTTGCGAGCTCACATTAACCTGAGACAAGTTCTTCCCTAAAGAATCCAAACCCTGTGCACTAAAGTACACCTGCAGCGGGGTTATCTTGTAAATAGATGGTGTCGGATATGACGTTATCCGTTAAAAGGTATTCTCAGTATGTCGCTTCCTCGCACCAACAAGGAAGTTTATACCGTTTAATTAATCTGACTGACATCCACGGTTCTTCTTTTCAACTTTACTTTCTCTGACTGCGAGTTACGATGAAACGATTTATACCTTCGCTCAATGGCGTACCCTCTCTCTCTCGGTCCGTTGAGAGACGGGAATGCTTCTTCTTGGAAGGATATAAAATGACGAGTCTTCCTTTGCTCAGTCCTTTATTTTTACAAGGTCGAAATCACTTTTAAAATATTAGAATTTCTTAGTAATTAGAAAACAATGAAAACCTTTTCACTACACTTGTTTAGAGAGTTATTAACGAGCAAATGCTTACATCAAAAAGCTAAGGGGACCAGCCGAAACGGCCCGGCCTAAGGGCGGAACACTCACACCCACTCGAGGCCGAGGCGAGACTCTAACTCCCTGTCTCAAATCTGAGGCAGACTCTCTCAAGGCGTGTTCATTTCATCCTTGAGAAACCCCGTGGTGCCACGTTTACCAAAGCTTTATTTACTTGTAAATTCCTACTCTAATAATGGTATTAACAAGAGAATTGGTATAAAATGATATTAGGCAAAGAATTTATGCAATTGTAGTTTTATACTAGTCGAAAAGAACATTTAGAATTTTAGGAATCTCTGTTAAGATTATAGATGTGACAACTGTGGAGAGCATCGTTAGGCTTATCGAAAGGGTGCCAGAGAATCTGGGCTTGAGGCAATTTATACAAATATTAAGAATTTTAACGGAGTCCTGTTTTAATTTATATGAAGAAAATAATATCTTTTAAAGGATTAATATTTTAATTTATACAAACAGAATATCTTTAAATTTTAACACAAATTTATTTTCTCGTAGAAACACTTTTCTACATGGCTCCCCTCCCAGAGTTGGTACGCGGGGGTTCGTTTGCAAAAATCCTATCAAATAAAAGCAGTTGGATGTAGGGTTTTATAAAGACAAAGATATTATTGAAGTATTTGGATATAATGTTACATAAAGACAAAAGAAATAGTTAAACAAAACACAGCTACTTAGTAGTTAATCCACTCCACTCATCAGTTAAATTTTACAATAAAATCGATATTGATTAATGAACACTTATATGTACATAGAGACAAAGGAATAGTTAAACAAAATACCTCTACTTCGTACTTAATCCACTATATTTATCAGTTAAATTTTACCTTAAAATTTATACTTAAGCACTAATGAACACTTATAATTAACGGTTACTTGCGTGTCCTTGAGACTTATGCACTAATGAACACTTATAATTAACTGTCACTTGTGTGTCCTTGAACACTTGGAGTCTGGTTTATTTAGGTCCACTTTTTTTTTTTTTTTTTTTTACACTGGTTTAACTTCACCGTGTGCATACACTTTTAAAATCATACGCGATTTTTATCAAATTTTAAGAACAAAATTTTAGAGAAATGAACTTCAATGAGCTATTGGAAAAAGTACTTAAGTGAAATTGATACGAATTCTGCAAGGTTATATTGTCGTTTTGAGAACCTTTTTTTTTTTTTAGAACTTTGGAATTGACTAAACTCTATAGCTTGGAAGGTATAAAATTTTAAAGGTTATGTGTGGACATTGTTCAAGTTTCTGGATGTACGCGTTGGTGGCTAATTGCCTCCGACATCAATCGTTCCATGTCTCGAGCGTCTTTCAATAATTTAGTACGTAGTGCATGAATGCACGGGTATAGCCTAAACGGGTATAGGGGGTACGTGTGTGGTAGCACTTGAACTGGAAAATATGGTATGGTTAAAAATAATTTGTAAATGGGATAAACCGACCGTTATGATTACTGTTCTTCGTTTCGTGTATTCGGTCTTTTTTGGAGTGAAATCAAGTGGCAGATGGCTCCTGTTTCGATTTCCAAACCTTCTGGTTAGAAATGACAGAATCGAATGAACGTTGTCCCGTAGAGCGATGCAGAGATGCAACACTCTCTTTGGTGGGAAGAGAAAAAAAATGACAATTTTCTTCCGAATTCGTCAAGGTCATAAACCGAGCTTGCATTTGTCCGAGGGACGAAGGCGAGTTCTCCGTCACCTCACGTAAATTTGCAGAAAAAAGGGGATCCCTCGAAAACTCCGCGCAATGCTCCCTATTGCGTCGTGATTAGGGACTTCATCTGGGACGATCTCGTCAGAGACCGGACTTCATCTGGGACAATCTCGTCACAGACCACTTCCCCAGGAAAATTTCCCTCACCGAGAACTTCCCTCGTGATGTCTGGGACAGTCGCTTCATAGAGCACTTTCGTCTACATCGTCTAAGAAGTGAATCTTTGCGATATCACCGCGAACGTGATAATGAACGTAATATCCCTCTAATGCGTCCAACCATTCGTCCACGTATGGGGGTACCACGTTACCGCATTCGTCCACGTAAAAATTGGGAACCGTAGGGACATTATTCGTCCGATAATCACATCTATCCACTTTTCTTCGACAACAACGAAAGAAAAAATGGACTTCCAAACGAGGAAGGCGAAGCGAAACAAAAAAAAAAACTTATCCCCAATACCGTATATACAACAGAATTTAAGCAGAAAAAACTTAAGCTTGAGATTAGCTATTTTTGGTTTAAACAAACAATAAAATCATTCCAACGAAGATGCAAAACTTGCCTGTCGATTTCGATACATTACTCGAATGTACGAATCCATTTTAATTTAAACCAAAAACGCACAAAAACAAAGACAAAACTAATTGAGCTCCACGCAAGAAACACTTAAAAACAATAGAAAAGTCCGCGCATCGACGCGAAAGAGCAAGAGAAAAAGGAAAGAAAATCTTTGTACTAAATCTAAATGCGCCGAAACGCGCCAATCCGCGCGCGCGTGAAACGAGCCAAACACAAACACACGCACGAACTATATATACACAAATTAGGTAAAATTAAATTCAGAGTCAAAAAAATGAAACGCAACTCCAAAATTCCGTTTTCTGTTAACCCAATGTGGGACAATTTAAATTTAAAAAAATTTAAATATTCACTTTAAATTTATTTTCAAATTCCATAAATTTACTGTATACTTTGCAGAAATCGTTTCGTTACAAACAATAAAATATATAAATCCTTATATATTTAAATACCCAATTACTGCATACAAAAAACAAACCTGTCAATGTTTCCCTCTTACCACAAAAAAAACGAAAAAGAAAAAAATTGAATTCAATTGATTGTAAACACCGACAAACAAAAACTCGTTTTTAACTCAAATGAAACAGTGAACTGTTTACAACCAATAACAATAAACATACTGTAATTTATTTATTTGTAAAACACTGCATGCAAAACCAACAAAATCTTCTAACAACACAAAGAAGAATAATAATGAAAAACAAATTTTCAACCTGATACGTTAACACTGGGATACACTTCTCTTTTCAACCACAAGAGAATAATAATAATAATAAAAAAAATGTTCTTGAAACCAATACGGGATTTTAATGTTAACCTTACTTGTCAAAAGCAACCTGATTTCCTTTTATTCCATCTTAAAAACACGTTTGTTTTCGTTTTTCTCCGTCTCGTCTTGAGAGAACGTCTGTTTCCGTTTTCTTTCGTTTTTCTTTAGAGTCAAATTTACGCCAATGCTATGCGTCGCATAGACGTCCAATTTTCGTAATCAATTCCAATGCGGTTCGTCCGTTTTTCGTTGACAATCAGAGTCTTTGAAAATCTTCTCCAATTTTCGAAAATTTTTCTACTCTTCGTTGTAGAAATTTACGCCAATGCTATGCGTCGCATAGACGTCCACTTTTCGTAATCAATTCCAATGTGGTTCGTCCGTTTTTCGTTGACAATCAAAGTCTTTGAAAATCTTCTCCAATTTTCGAAAATTTTTCTACTCTTCGTTGTAGAAATTTACGCCAATGCTATGCGTCGCATAGACGTTCCAAGAGAAATTTAATATGTAAAATTCCTCTCCACGTGCCCAATTAATAATTTCCGTTCCGATCCTCTCTCTAAACAAGTGCGTGATTCCACTGAAATCCGACATTCGTTTCGGATGCGTTGATGTCCTTGTAGCGGGGTTCTGCTCAAAGGTTTTCAAATTCTGCTCCTCGGCGACAGTGTCACAAAATGGCGGGTGAATGATTTCTTCTTTGAATCCTGGCAAGGTCGCCAATGTCGGATATGACGTTATCCGTTAAAAGGTATTCTCAGTATGTCGCTTCCTCGCACCAACAAGGAAGTTTATACCGTTTAATTAATCTGACTGACATCCACGGTTCTTCTTTTCAACTTTACTTTCTCTGACTGCGAGTTACGATGAAACGATTTATACCTTCGCTCAATGGCGTACCCTCTCTCTCTCGGTCCGTTGAGAGACGGGAATGCTTCTTCTTGGAAGGATATAAAATGACGAGTCTTCCTTTGCTCAGTCCTTTATTTTTACAAGGTCGAAATCACTTTTAAAATATTAGAATTTCTTAGCAATTAGAAAACAATGAAAACCTTTTCACTACACTTGTTTAGAGAGTTATTAACGAGCAAATGCTTACATCAAAAAGCTAAGGGGACCAGCCGAAACGGCCCGGCCCAAGGGCGGAACACTCACACCGACTCGAGGCCGAGGCGAGACTCTAACTCCCTGTCTCAAATCTGAGGCAGACTCTCTCAAGGCGTGTTCATTTCCTCCTTGAGAAACCCCGTGGTGCCACGTTTACCAAAGCTTTATTTACTTGTAAATTCCTACTCTAATAATGGTATTAACAAGAGAATTGGTATAAAATGATATTAGGCAAAGAATTTATACAATTGTAGTTTTATACTAGTCGAAAAGAACATTTAGAATTTTAGGAATCTCTGTTAAGATTATAGATGTGACAACTGTGGAGAGCATCATTAGGCTTATGGAAAGGGTGTTAGAGAGTCTGGGCTTGAGGCAATTTATACAAATATTGAGAATTTTAACGGAGTCCTGTTTTAATTTATATGAAGAAAATAATATCTTTTAAAGGATTAATATTTTAATTTATACAAGCAGAATATCTTTAAATTTTAACACAAATTTATTTTCTCGTAGAAACACTTTTCTACAGATGGGGTATTGCGTGTGATGTTCTGTACTGTTGGCCTGGCAAGGGTGCAATTAGGGTCCGCCCACATTCAAGTCAGCTGAATGGCGAGGTTAGCCTTTCAGTTTAGCCCAAGCGCGTCTCTCCACGTACGTTCCTGCGCATCATTTTACTCAGTCCACTGTGTGTGTGGGTGTGTGGGTGTGTATATATATATATATTATTTTATTTTATTTTATATTTATTGAGCTAAAAAAAAATTTAATTTTTGGTGGTCATTAAAGTCCATATTATTGACGAGTTAGATATCTGTATAAGAACTAACAGAAAGATATTAACAAATACAATTTCATTTGGTACGTAAAAACAACAGAAATTAAGTAATTTATAAAGAAAAATAAGTGCAAATCCATTAAAGATCTATTTTTCTGGCTTTTAATGCAGCAAAATCTTATATATCGTTTTCAGATGAAATAATAGTAAATCCATCCAATCTTTCCTGCGACCTTGTAGACTACAGATGATTTTCATTAATTTCAATTACGTGAAACTACGTTCTGCAGAAGCAACAATTACTGGTAGTGTTAGTAAAATTCTTAGCGCTATAGAAACATTAAGAAATAAAGATATTCACTTATTTTCATATATGAAGTGTGTTCAAAAAGTTCCCGAACTGGTTATGCTGCGCGCGCATCACATGGCGCGCATTCGCGTTATGTTATGCATGTTGTAATGTGACTCAGTCTGCGTCCAAAGACGGTTACCGCTTGTTGATATTGTATTTTGTTCTCTCGATATTTACTGTTTTGTGAAGTCATTTTGTGCGTTTTGTCGCATTTTGTGCATTTAAATAATGGCTACTGTTGAAGAACAACGTGCGTGCATAAAATTTGGCGTTAAGCTGGGCAAGACTGCTTCTGAAACTCATGCCACGCTGAACACAGCATTTGGCAATGACACCTTCAGTCGGACAACCACTTTTGCGTGGCACAAGCGCTTTAATGAAGGCCGAACATCGACTGAGGACGATGCAAGGGTGGGACGACATTCCACTTCAAGAACTGATGACACTGTTGCTCGTGTTCGTGAAATGATTCGAGGGAACCGTAGACTGACAGCCAGGGAAGTCGCAGACGAAATGGACATTTCGATAGGATCATGCTATACGATACTCAGAGAGAATTTTGGGATACGTCATTTGTCAGCCAAATTTGTGTCATGACTCTTGACTGCCGAGCAGAAAGAGCAACATGTTTTTGTCTCAAGACCTCCTTCAACGTGCCAATCTTGATGAAAATTTTCTCAGAAACATCGTTACGGATGACGAGACGTGGGTGTACGGGTATGACGTTGAAACAAAACGGCAGTCATCGCAATGGAAGTACGCGACGTCCCCGAGACTGAAAAAAACACGGCAAGTCCAATCGAATCTTAAGGCAATGCTGGTCGGTTTTTTTCGATTACTACGGACTCGTTCACTACGAATTCGTCCCTAGAGATCAAACAGTTAACCAACAGTTTTATTTGGAAATACTGAAGCGCGTGCGAGACGCAGTAAAGAGAAAACGGCCTGAAAGTTGGGACGTAGGAACGTGGATGTTGTACCATGACAATGTGCTCGCACACACAGCGTTGTCAATTCAGCAGTACCTGGCGAAGCACAACGTCGCGTCGTACTCGTTTCCCAGCACCCGTATTCTCCAGATCTGTCCCCGGCAGACTTTTTTATTTTCCCAAAACTTAAATTTGCATTGAAAGGTCGAAGATTTCAAAGGGTGGAAGAAATTATTCAAAATGCGACAAATGAACTGAAGGCGGTCAGGAATACGGCCTACCACGAATGCTTTCAAAAGTGGAAACGCCGTTTGGGAGCGACGTATAGCTGCACAAGGAGACTACTCTGAAGGGGACAACATTAATTCGATCGTAAGTGTTACCAGAAAGTTTTTGTGGGATCAGTCCCGGAACTTTTTGAACCATCGTATCAAAGGCAAAATTTCTTTTTGGGAACGATTTGAAATTGTTCCTGATAAGACTTTTAACTCATCGATAAGGGCCAAGGCAAACAATATATATATATATATATATATATATATATAAATATATAGTCAAGACCCGGTTTAACGTCACTGTTTGTTCCACCTAGTTATTGGCGTTAAATTGAAATACCGTTGTAACTTTAAAAAAATGAAGGACAATTAGATATTATTAACAATATGACTTTTTATTCTATGACATACTTTACATTACAATAACTACATACATATTACTACACTAACTAATAGTACTTCATCCCATGAGAGTTTGATCAAGTACAGTAGATAGCATCCTTAAGGGTTAGCGTAATTGTACTATCATTATTGATGCTATCTATAATCTTCTTAACTTGATGTCACCTGTAATCAGTGCCGTACTAAAGGGGGTGCGAGGGGGGCGGTCCGCCCCGGGTGACAGCCAGGAAGGGGGTGCCATTGGGAGAGTTGAAATACCAGTACAAGTTTTCAAACCAAATGAAAAATTCGCCAAAGTAAGAAAAAAAAATTTAAATGTTCAAACTATTACAACAGCTTAATGTTAATTTCCAATAAAATACATTTTTATTTTTATTGGCAATACAAAATTTACAAACGAAAAATTAAATATTTGATAAAAATTACATCGAAAGGCGAACGTTTGTTGACGTTTTAGTCATCAGTTTGTTGAGCATAGCCAGCTGGCTGCAACTGACATTCCAAGTCTTGTTCACTTGGCACTGTGACTCCACATACATGAGGTATGTTTCATTAAATAATTATGATGTCCAGTGTAGTATCATTGTATATTTAATATGTTGTTAATGCTTACTGCTTATTAAATAATGATATCAATTATAATAGCTAGCGTTATACCATACTATATTGAATTAGTGTTAATGTAGTGGCAGTGATAATTGTTTGTTTTTTCTGTTTAAGGTGCTTCAACCCTGCTGGATTATTGACACCATTTTTTTTTTTTTTTGACTTCCCGAAGGAAGGTAGAAAGGGAAGAAAGAAGAGAAGGTGGTATAAAGTTGTGGAAAAAGGTTAATTGATAATTAATTGTCTCTGCTTGTCTGGGTTGATAATCTCATAACTCAATTTCTGTTGTAATAATTTTTTTTAATTCTTTATTTACTGGATATACTGTTAATTTTCATTTTGTCAGTGGTCTAGTTATTTGTGAGTAATGCTCATAGTTTTCTGCTTTTTTAGGAGTCGTGTTTGCACTTAACCCCCCCCCCCCCCAAATAATAATAATAAAAAAAAAAATAATAATAATAATAATCACAGACAATTTGTTCAGTTAATGTATTTCAAGTCATAATAGTTCATGCTTGTTATGCATGTTCATGCTTTATACCTTTTGATTTTAAAATTTTGCAGAAAACATTCACTATGAAGCGAAATCGACCCAGTGGATTCCAACAAAGAAAAATTAAGAAACTTCATGGAATTGGTAGAGCTGCTGTCAAATTATTGAAGTTTTGAAAGAACATTTTGTAAGGATTAAGCATTCTATTCCATCTGGGAGGAGAGTGGCTTCGTATTTATCTCTGATCTTTGACTGAACACCACCATGAATCCCAGCCATAGTTGCAGCGTTGTCATATCCTTGATGTCTCAGGATATCCCCTGTGAGCTCAGCAGCAGTCTTTCCGGCACTAGGGAAGAAGCCCAAGAATGATTCCTTTACTTCAACTTTGTCACATTCAACATGGACGTATCTGATCACTTCACACATCTGATCAGTGTGGGACACATCAGGAGTGCTGTCAAAAAGAATCCCAAAATACTTTGCTTTCTTGATATCAGCCACTATTTTCTCTTTGACTTAATTCCCCAAAAGGCAAATGAACTCATTCTGAATCTTTGGAGATTAATCCCAAGGCTTTGTTTGTGCCTTGTGCAAATCATTCTCTGAACCTTTGTGGAGTGCACTCATTTGGAAGCATTTCTTCATGTGTAACATTTTTTGGAACCTTGGAGAGAGTCTATTCCTTCTTTTCAGTCTCAACTCATCGATGGGAGATGCTGATGGAGAATGTAGGCATAACAGTCAAAAGACTTTCCCAGACAAGATGGAGTGCTCATTATGACGCTGTGAAACCAGTGAAGGCAAATTTTGAAAAGCTGACCTCAACCCTTGAGGTACTGTGCGATCCCAAAGAAAATGTGGACACAAGAGGATCAGCTCAGATTTTGCTGTCTGCTGCATGTGATTTCTCTTTTTTGAGTTACCTTTCTTTCTGGTATGAAGTCCTGGAAGAAATTAATCTCACACAAAAGTATTTGCAAACAGTTGGAATCAGCCTTGAAAAGTGCATTGTGAAGCTTCAAGCTCTAAAACTGTTTCTTGAAGATCAGCGCAATGAAATTGTGGAGAGGGCCATTCATTATGCAACTACAAAGTTTAAGGAAATGGACATTTCTATGGAGAGAAGAGGGAGAGTAAAGCTCCGAAAAAGGATGCCAGGAGAGATGGCAAAGGATGCTGGTCTCACATTGCCAGAGGAAGTAAAAAGGGCTATGTTTGAATGTCTTGATCACTTTCATCAAGAATTGGAGATTCGTTCTAAGGCAATGGATCAAATTCTGTCAATCTTCGCTGTTATTCAGCCAAACACTTTGGTTGTTGCAACAGAAGAACTTCGGAAGTATATTCCAAATTTGACTCAGATTTCCGATGAATTCTCTGATGAAGATATCAGTGTGGAAATTGGACAACTTCGGAGGCATTTGGAAGCTGCCAAAATCAGCGTTGAAGAGGCAAAAAAATGGACAGCATTGCAGTTTCTGGAGTTTATTGTGAAATGGGATTTTTGTGAATCTTTGCCAAGCTTGTCACTGTGTTCGAGATTATTTTTGACTGTCTGTGTGTCTATGGCTTCATGTGAAAGAAGTTTTTCCAAATTGAAATTGCTAAAAAATTTCTTTCGCTCGACCATGAGTCAGACAAGGTTGACAAATCTGGCTTTACTTTCAATTGAACATGAATATGCAAAGAAGGTGAATTTTGATGAGGTCATTGATCAATTTGCAGAAATTAAGGCTCGAAAGCAGAGACTGTGAATCCGCTCTATTTACCTTTGAAGAATAGGCTGAGTATTGAGACTGGATTTCCTGTGTTTTTTGTGTAAAATAAAATGCAGTATTACCTGTTCACTGAATTGTTAATGTCCTGCATTTTTCTTATTTCCAATTTGCTTATGGCAGTACTGTACTGTTTAAAAATCTACTTGCAAACATAATATATTTTTCTGTGTGTTTAAATTTTAAAATTATTTATGGGGGGTGCCAAAGGAAGGATCCGCCCCGGGTGCCAAATACTTTAGGTACGCCCCTGCCTGTAATGTAGCTTAAAGTTTTTAATGATACTGGCATCCAGAGGCTGCAATAAGCCAGTACAGTCAGGGGATAAAAACTCGACCATTACGAGTCCAGTGCTCAATTTTAATGTTTTATGACAAGGGGCATTATCTAAAATGAGCAAGACATCGCGGTTTTCCATTCTCATTTCAGAATTAAAACGTTACAGCTAGTCCAGTATACTCGATCACAGTCATCCATTTTTTTTTATGACGATAGTCAACGTAGAGTGATGAGTTATAATTTTTAAAGCAACAAGGCTTTGCAGCTTTACCAATAACAGTTACAACTCGCTTGTCGCTACCATCAGAATTGCAGCAAAACACAACTGTTATTCTGTCTTTCGCTTTTTCTCCATCCCTTTACTGTGCCATTTCAAGTCGTTTTATCAGGCTGCATACGATAGGATAGGGTCGGCAAGAGCTGCCACGGGCCCCGGGGAAGGATTGGTATATGGGCCCCCTGTTTACTCAGTATTTTATTATGAATGTTTTTTGTGTACATAACAAGCAAACTGATTATATGTCCAAGTCACTATTCCAAACATACAGTATGAATAAACAACTCCGAAGAAAATGACCATTTTATTTTTCGAATCAATTATATTAATTCTATCACCATACAATTTACAAGTGCAGTACCAGTCCATGCAGGCAAAACAATTGTTTACTGCAAGATTTTCATAATTTGAAGTGTACTTTCTTTGCCTTCTCTCTAGCAAAGTGGTAAATTATTCTGATGAAATTTAAAGTACGGGCTAACTGGCTTTCAATTACAATGGTTCCCAGTTCTATCAGTCGGTCTTGGGCATTGGTGGAGCGCAGATAATATTTTATCTGTTTCAGTTTGACTATGATAATCTCTATAAATTGTATGTTCATTAATTATATTTCCTCTCTGTTATTTAATCAATTGCTTTATTAATATTTTTAGATTTTATCCCCCCTCTTTCCGGGTACCCTAGAGGTCCGGGCCCCGGGGATTTAACCCGGCTTCCTCGCCCTCTCGGCGGCCTTGCTCGTAATTTATTACTGTTTACACAATTTATAACCTTTGTCATATATGAAAGCATCTAAAAACCATATAAAGAGCTGCTATTTACCACATCATATGACAATTCATACCAAATTCTTCTACGCTACGGTTAAAAAAGTATTTCTGTAATTCCATCCTACAAATCTCTACGTGTTCCAAAATGAATCAACGTGTAGGAATGCAATTGGAATGTAAAATTGCAGATTCAGTGAATTTGTGAATACCTGACTTCTAGTTGGGGTTACAAAACACCAAGTAGACCGGATTTAAAAAATAAAGAAAGGCTTACCAAGGCCTTCACTGCTACAGTTGGTGGATCTTGCTTTCACCTTAAGCAACAGACAAGATTTTTTAAAACAATAGATAAATTATAAAAATACAAAACAAACTAATTTAATGAAATATATAAAAATGCAGAAAAAAAGTACTTTAAGTTAATATATAAAAAGCCAAAGCACTGTATTTCCCAACCCAGTAGTTAATAAAGCCTCAATCTTGAATTAGTTCAGGGTAACTTTTGCCTCTATGAAAAATAGATCTTGAAATTCTTAACAGAACTTTCTCCTCAGTAGAATCATCTAAAATTATTTGAAATGAGGTGCTAACTAGCTTCCACCACAAAGATGTCCTATTTATGGTCTATAGACATTCTCCATATGAAATAAAAAATTCCATGAGTTGTATTTTTTTGGTATTACGCTGAACTAAACATTTCTTTCCTCTGGAAGGTTTAAGACATTATGGTTAGCAAACATTTGCAAAGCTGATCAACTTGGGAACAACTTATAAGTCATGTTTAGAGTCTGCCAGAACCTTTTTATATTTCACACAGAGTTGCTCAAAAAATGTTTATTAAACTTTTCTCATTTTTGTGTGAACCAACTACAAAATATTTCATTACAAAACAAATCAACTTAGTAAAAAGACAGAACAGTTTTTTAATAACAATATTTAATAACATCAGAAGCTACATATACAGACTCCACTTACTGACTTGTGGTACCCTCTTGACGCATTTATTGGTGACCCTCAAACAGGGCACTCTCCTAACATTTCCAACTCTTATTTTTTTCTTAATTATAAATTGATTTTAACTACATCTCCATTCATTAGACTGTCATTATAAATTAAGCTTCTCTACAGTTTACAGATTTCCTCATTGCCTAAAAAAAATTCATAAAGTTTTTTCTTAAAACTTTCCTTTTTGTACCGGATAGCACAACTGATTTTTGAAATGGTATTCAAGTATTATATTGACCTCTGAGCAGTTACAAACTGAGAAGCCTAAGATTAAATAGCTAAACAAGGTCCTCCCGAATCTAGTTCCTTTTATGATCTTGAAATAAGATTAAAATTAATTAAATGTTGCTGAATACTATTCTTTATAATTCTTTCTAATATCTTGCCTACCAACATTGTTAAGCTCACGGGGTTATACAGTAATTTCCTACATCCTTTTTGTAAATGGGTGCAACATTTGCTCAGTTACATCTGCGTAATTAATCAATTCAAGTAACAAAATACACCTTTCTTTCATGAAACCCACCAACTATTAAAATTAGCTAATATTCTATTGTTCACCACAACAGTTGGCACTCCAAAAACCAACTTTGTAATGAAAAAGGGATCACCTGAAGATCAGGGCCCCCAGCCTTCTTTAGTTAGCCTTATAAGGCTAACTAACGAAAATATCACGACCTAACCTAACCAATCGTTAGGTCAACTGTACGCCCTTGACGACTGGTTAGGTTAGGGTACTTGTAGGTTATCTCCCCCCCCCCCCACCAATTTTGACAGAATATTTTCGTTAAAACTAACGAAAATATCACGACTTAACCTAACCAATTATGAAGGGCGTACAGTTGATCTATTAGTAAATAGTAAATACTATTCCAGAAACAAACAATGTTATAATTAATAATAGATCAACTGTACGCCCTTGATAATTGGTTAGATTAAGTCGTGATCTTTTCGTTAGTTTTAACGAAAATATTCTGTCAAAATTGGTGAGGGGGGGGGGGAGATAATCTACAAGTACCTAGGTTAGGTCGTGATATTTTTGTTAAAAGTTTACAAAAACTTTTTATATATTTTTCCCGAAATGGAGGACTTTGTAACTAGGGTGACTAGGTTATATTTTTGTACCATCTTCAAATTTAGATATTTTACTGCCTACTCATTGTTCTGATATTTTCTTTTTAATTCATAATTGAACCCAATACACCATTAGCTTTTAGTTTTTATTTACCAGTTTAGGTTCCTACATAGTACCTTATCAATTGTCTTACTAAAATCCAAATAAATAACATCTATATCATATCTATTATCTAATACTACATCTCATTAAATATATCTTTCATTCATGAAAGTAACTAACTTTTAAAAATACACAAGATTCTATTGTTTACGACCAGAGGGCATGTTATTCCAAAAATATGGTACCTTCACTAAAGTAATTTTTAGGGTAACATTCTAAAAATTTGTTTTACCATTTAGCTACTCTCACCAAGTTCCTCTGTTACACTTTAATAACACTGAACAACAAATTTTTACTTTTATTCTGTCTCAGCAACAAACAAAGCTGGTCTTTATGAAGTCGACGCTGCTGATTTCGAAAATGTTATTCATTTTGGAGTATCACGTATAGTTTCCATTAAATCTTAAAAAATTGTTGAACAGTGTAATTAATGGTTACCTACATCTAAATCTGACAATCCAGTGCAGTGGCGTACCTAGGCATACGCATTATACGCAAGTGCGTATAGTTCAAATAAAATCGCGACCGGTTACCTGATAATACCTTTATATTTATATTATAATATTGATATCTCCGCATCTCGATTCTACCATTTTATACGAACATACATACGTGTTTATACGCAAACTTTAGTAATCAAAACATTCTCATAATAACGGTTGGTGCGTACCTTATCCCAAGACAAATTCCGTGTCACTAGTTTTTATTACAGCATTAATAATAATATGTAAGAATTGATTTATTGTTATCAGTTCACAGCTGCGCATTAATAGTAACATGCGAGAACCTAAAATATTGAAATTAACTTCGATTCGCATTAATTAATAAATATTAATCGGTGCTACTGTAGTATGCGGTCTACCTACGATTCGGCGGTCTACCTTTTAATTATAGCTTCTTATCTTATTATTAGTTTATTATTAGGTTAATTGTACGCCCTTGACGATTGGTTAGGTTAAGTCGTGATATTTCGTTAAAACTAACGAAAATATCACGACTTAACCTAACCAATCATCAAGGGCGTACTGTAGTATGCGGTCTACCGTTAAGTATGCGGTAGTAGTATGTTTAACTTCTTTAATAATTCATTAATTGTGTAAATTAAATTATAATTCCTTTCAATTCATTTTCAATTCCTTTTAAATATTTTGAACGGTAGACCGCATACTACAGTAGAAACTTAACGGTAGACCGCATACTACAGTAGAAACTTAACGGTAGACCGCATACTACAGTAGCACCTATTAATCATTGCATATTGCTTTTTACATAACTGATAATTGCACAATACCTAAAACTGTATTTGAGTCATCTTTTAATATTTATCAAAGAATTAGTGTTGAATTTTTAAGTTAATTCTAGTATTCTGTTTCATTAATTCATTAATTTCATTAACTTATTTATATATTTATTTTATTATTTATTAATTTGTTTATAAAGAAATAGTCTTAATACACTTTTTTGTGACGTTTAATTTATTTTGGATTTTCACAACCTTGTGATATACTTTTTTGAATGTCTGGCTACGCCCATAAATCCACCATGTCCATTGTCCATGTATACCCAGAGTTTTTGGAAAGGTGGGTGGTAGATAAATGCAAAGTCTTGTAAAACTTATAAAATGCCCATCTGCTTTAGGGTTAATTTAAAAAAGATTTACCTACTTTGACAAATACTTTTAATAACCTTTTGCCAAACCTGATAATATATGAGTAATGTTATTTCCACAATAAAAGAAATCTATAAAACAAGCCAAAAGGTTCACATCTCGCAAATAATTCACTCCCTACGAAAGATAAAAGTATTTTAGCATTTGTATCCACCCAGTTCTGTAACTCCAGCCTGCAAATCGCTTTTTCTTATTAAGCCCACATGTTTTTCCATCAGCCCCTAATGAGGAAAAGCTACATCAAAAGTGACCAAATTGAAAACATTTTGAACATCTGCTTCATATCACTCCTCAATCATTCTCCCTCAAAGCTATACAATGACAAGTCTTTACAAAACTTCTTAACTCATGGTTAAAATACACATTATTTCCAGAATTTACACCCTATCTCATTCATTCGAATAATTTTAGATACTTCAGAGGAGTTTGGTGATTATCAAATTAGCATCTTGATCCCTTCAAGAAGTCCAAAACTATTATTTTCCACATAAAGATGATAATTGTTGGATAAGAAAGAAGGACAATTTGTACCATGTCAAATCCAAATATGGAGCTAAGTATCAAAATTATTTACTCTTTCCATCCAAAGGAAATCACTGTAGTGGACCGTAGGGTGAACTTAGAATAATGTAATGACTTCTCAGTTTGTGTACATATTGTATAAATATATGATACAGTTGTCTGTAAATACACAATTCTGTTGCATACAATGAGGCAATGTTGCATAGTGAATTAACGCATTAATAAGGATGGCAAGTCAAGTGTTAATGAATAACTATAGAAAAATTGAAATGCTATGATTTTTCAATGAAGTTAGCATCATTTAAATCTAAAAACACTACCTTTAGATGCTAAAACACAGTTTTTCTCACTTTCCACTGATGGAGAGAGAGTTGAAGTTCAATTTCACTCAACTAAAAATAATTTTTTCATTTATTTCATGGGAGAGAGAGGTCCCTCAAAATGAAAAAAAACTGTCTAACTTTTTATTCATTGCTCTTACGTGTTTTATGTGCTCTTAAGTTTATATGTTATCTTGTAATAAATGTTGTTGATGAAGTCTGTTTTCGTTGAACTGGTCTAGCTTGGATCGGAGGCGAAAGTTTGAGCGAAGACTGAGCCGTCGAAATGGAAAAGGGGAGGGAAAGAAGAAGTAAAGTTGTTGGAGAGGTTCTTGTCTAGGTGGCAGAGGGAGAACGAGAAGAAGGGAGGAGATGGAGAAAAATCACCAGAATTAGACCATACTTTTGCACCATCTTCAAATTTAGACATTTTACAGCCTACTCTAAATAATTTAAATATAAAATGAAAAGCATTGATTTCTACCTAATTCATAACAGTGAGGCTCCGATACTTAAATTTATATAGAAGCTTTCTATGTGGCACCTAATCAAATGATTGATTACACTAGGCAACAAAGATTTTGTTACAGAAGACCAAATAGGTGCTCCTAGCTAATTTCGGTATGCTGATTTCAAATCTATAATTAGATTTTTTCTATCACGTCTAGATTTTGTGTAAAATGCATATCACTTTTAGTAAAATTTTCTACCACGTCCAGATTTTGGTTTTAATCGGCTTAATGCCAGTAATATGAAACTTGCTTTTCAAGGTTAAAGCAATTTTTTTTGCCAACTATATACAAATTCGAACAATTTTGATAAATAAAATTATCCCGAGTTGGCAACACTGAGTCAAGAGCATAGTAACGGGCAACGGCCCAACGGTCAGTCGCTACGTGACAGTCAAGCAGAAAGGTTGTTGAAGCTCTCTGCTGATGAGCAAGTGACAGGTTGTGGTGACTTGTGTGTTTTTATAGCATTTGTTTTGTACTACGGTGTGTTTTTCTTTTTATTTTGCACATCGTAATAATTACTTTCTACGTTTTTTCAGATATTGTATGGTAATTCAAAATGGCATCAAATAGACGTGCTTGTGTAAATCACCCAGACAACTTCTGCTTTGTCTGTGGACAATATACACCTAAGCCACAACGTAGAAACATAACAACAAAGATTAAACTTGCCTACAAGTGTTATTTGACTGTAAGTTAGGAGACCAACAGAGGGACTGGGCACCACATATTTGCTGTGCACAGTGCAATGCAATGTTAATAGCTTGGATGAATGGTAAAAGAAAAGCTATGCCGTTCTCAGTCCCCATGGTTTGGCGTGAGCCGAAAAATCACTTCAATGATTGTTATTTTTGTTTGACAAAGATTGCTGGTTTCACAAAGAAAAACAAATCAAAGATCACGTACCCAAACTGCGAATCAGCAATGAAACCAGTACCACATGATGAAACAAATCCACCACCAGTTCCACCAGCAACGATAACAGACAGCAGTTCATCTGAAGATTCTGCTAGTGATATAGAAACAGGGAAAGATGGCATATATGTTCCAGATGCAAATATTTCCCCACATTTGTTAAGTCAAGCGGAGTTAAATGACTTAGTGCGCGATTTGGAATTACCAAAAGAAAAGGCAGAGTTGCTTGGTTCAAGACTTCAAGAATTTAATCTTCTCCAACCAAACACCAAAGTTTCCCATTTCCGCCATCGCCATTTGCAGTTTTCATCATTTTACTTACAGGAAGAAAACGTTTGTTTCTGCCACGATATCAGTGGTCTGATGCAAGGGATTGGCTGTCGCTATGATCCAAAAGAATGGAGACTGTTCATTGACTCTAGTAAAGCTAGCCTTAAAGCTGTATTACTGCACAACGGCAATGAAAAACCTTCAATACCTGTAGCACATGCCACTGGCCTTAATGAGACTTATGAATCGATGAAACTGCTGCTAAGACTCATCAAATATAAGGACCACACATGGAATATTGTGGCGACCTTAAAGTTGTATCATTACTTCTTGGGTTACAGTTGGGCTACACAAAGCATATGTGCTTTTTGTGTCTATGAACAGCAGAGATGACAAGAACCACTACAAAAAACATGATTGGCCATCTAGAACTGAACATGTTGTTGGTAAATACAATGTGAAACACCCAGCACTTATTGACCCTCAGAAAGTACATCTTCCACCACTTCACATTAAACTTGGCCTTATGAAAAATTTCGTGAAGGGTATGGATCATCAAGGTAGTGGTTTCCAATATTTAAAGGATAAATTCAAAGGAATATTGACAGATGCTAAGCTAGAAGCTGGAGTTTTCACTGGACCACAGATCCGCAGTGTCATCCACGACTCATCGTTTCCATCTAACCTAAATGAGAATGAACTAGGAGCATGGACATCTTTCGTTGAAGTTGTCAAAAATTTTCTTGGAAACCACAAAGCTGAAAACCACCGTAAACTCGTAGAAAACATGCTTAAATCTTATGAAATAATGGGATGCAGAATGTCTTTGAAATTCATTTTTTACATTCTCATCTTGACTTCTTCCCGGCCAACCTTGGGGCTGTAAGTGACGAGCATGGTGAGCGCTTCCACCAACAGATCTCAGTTATGGAAAACAGATACCAAGGTAATTTCAACCCAAATATGATGGGAGATTATTGTTGGTTCCTGCAGAAGGAGAGCTCGTCATCCTACAAGCGACAAAGGAAGAGGACACACCAAAGTTTCACTTAAGAACAGGAATTTGCCTTTCAGTAGTAACAACAAAATACTAACGCGCTTTGGGTGGATGGTTGGGCGCAGGGGTGGTAACTCCGCCAGCGGAATTCCGCTGTCTGTCTTAAGCCAGAATAAAGGAGGAAAGACATCCTTGTTCACTAATTATTTAAGTATGCTTAACATAAAACGTGGCACGGA